>AWOL01S0337915.1:0-22985 GCA_000715115.1 Nicotiana otophora | reverse complement strand
TAGGATTAAAGATCATTCAACTTCTAAATACACTTGTATACAAAAACATAACTAGATATATACTAACTTTAATACTTCTATACAAATATATACTACTTTGTACATATTTATACATATATATAACAGAATATACAGCTATTGCCATACCTTGTTGCGCTTGATCTCTTCACCTTGAATTGGAACCTCTCGCGTATATCCAAGTATTTTATCACATTGACAATTGTCTCTTTATCTTTATAAACTTGATCCTCCTCAACCAATTCGTTTAACATATTATCTATTATACCATAATTGGTGTTTTCAATAAATTCGATATCATGCATATTCTCAATGTTAACAATTGTGGATGTATCTTCAATATCATTTACACATTTGCCTTTATCTATACAACTGAAACTTGTAGCAACCAAACAATTGGAACTTGTAGCAACCAAACAATTATCATAAATCTCTTTCACAGTCACATACAACAGGTACTCAGTGAAATCCAAGTTTTTTTTCTTTAATTCAATATACACCCGAACACCAGTATCATTGTAAATCAGGATCGGTGGCAAACCATCCTCTGAGAGAAACTTAATCTCTAATGTATTTAACTCAGAATCAACTCTAATCTTTTTCGAAATTGCTTCAACTAAATTATTGTAGATGAATGTAGACTCGATTATTACACAATCGCCGACGAAATTGATAAATTTGTTGTCATCCCATTCACCACTATGAAGAACAAAAACTGGATAAAGCTCCATCGAACAAAAAGTTGAAATCAAAATAGCAGCAAAAATAAAAATCGTGCTGATTGCAGCAAAACAATTTCACTTTTCGTGTTTGATTTGCTGTTAATTCGAGATGAAGAAGAATTTCTAGGTTTTTTGGAGTTGCATTGAGTGTAAAATTGCATTTTTGTAGATTTGGGGAAGAAGAATGGAAAGAATGAGAGAAAATCCCGCTGAAAGAGAGAAAATCCCACTTCTGAATCCCAAAACACGGAAATAACGCCCCTTTTTCGGATATGGGCCTGTTATTTTTGGGCTACTCGGTTGTAAATTGAATATGCGCTACAAAATTGAAAAGTAGGGAGCCCAGTTATTTTTATGTGAAATTTTCTCTTTAATTAATCACTAAACTCTACCAGATTAACGTGATTTTGTGTTATCTGCATTTCACCTATTTGTTAAATTATTCACAACTCTACCCAGTTGGCATGATTTTGTACTTGTTCAATTGTACATCAAACTCTATCAGATTGGCATGACTTTATATTATCTACAATCGACCTATTTGTTAAATTGCTCCTCAAAATCTACGTAATTGGTATAATTTGTTTGTATTGTTCAACAAAGTATGTTTCGAAATTGTAATTTGTTACAAAATAATATGACAAAATGGTAGAACTTTAGCTATAAATATTATATTATCATATAGCATTTGGCATAAAATGTCGGTATATCTTAGCTGAAGCTTAAACAAAAGAAAGGTTGTGAGGGTTATTTATTAAATACCGCTAATTACGGGAATATTTTGCTAAGACCAGACCGGGGCTACGCTGCAAATTGTTTTGCTTTTTATACGAGACGGGACCAGTTGAACGATTNTACACAGTTATACACAAATATACAACTTTATACATACTGTAAATCTTATAAAAATAGCAGCTCTGAAATCCTATACACGTTTATACATGAAACTATAATATTATACAAACTGCAGAAACAAGGTAGATGCAGTCAACTCACCAGCTCCATCCTGTGTGCAAGCAGTTAATATGGTACCCTTATATGCTGCTTTAAGAAAACTTCCGTCAACAACCATTATCGGCCTGCAATGCTCCCAACCCTTGATAGATGCATATAGCGAAATATATGCGTAAAGAAAGTATCCATCTTATGATTTGTGCAACTTTGTAACCGTTCCAGCAATATGGTACCCTTATATGCTGTTTTAAGGAAACTTCCGCCAATAACCATTATTATCCTGCAATGCTCCCAACCCTTGATAGATGCATATAGCGAAACATATGCGTAAATAAAGCATCCATCTTCTGATTTGTGCAACTTTGTAACCGTTCCTGAATTTGTATGCTCCAACATATACAAATACCTCGACAACTCCTTATATGAATCGCTCGGATTCCCTCTTATCATTGTCATTGCTATCTCTTTAGCTCTCCATGCTTTCATGTAGCTCACTTCAACCCCGTATTGCTTTTGTATGTCTTCTATTAAATCATTTGGGGTGTAAAAGTTGTTTGGATTAATATACTTGTCCTTGACTATACTAGCAATTACACCCGAAGTAGCTTGACGTTGTGATTATTATTGTAACTTCTTACTTTGAATATGTTTTCCTTGTAAATGGCAGGAGAATTGAAACTCCAAGCACAATTGTCATCCACACACATAAAGTGATACCTAGGATTAAAGATCATTCAACTTCTAAATACACTTGTATACAAAAACATAACTAGATATATACTAACTTTAATACTTCTATACAAATATATACTACTTTGTACATATTTATACATATATATAACAGAATATACAGCTATTGCCATACCTTGTTGCGCTTGATCTCTTCACCTTGAATTGGAACCTCTCGCGTATATCCAAGTATTTTATCACATTGACAATTGTCTCTTTATCTTTATAAACTTGATCCTCCTCAACCAATTCGTTTAACATATTATCTATTATACCATAATTGGTGTTTTCAATAAATTCGATATCATGCATATTCTCAATGTTAACAATTGTGGATGTATCTTCAATATCATTTACACATTTGCCTTTATCTATACAACTGAAACTTGTAGCAACCAAACAATTGGAACTTGTAGCAACCAAACAATTATCATAAATCTCTTTCACAGTCACATACAACAGGTACTCAGTGAAATCCAAGTTTTTTTTCTTTAATTCAATATACACCCGAACACCAGTATCATTGTAAATCAGGATCGGTGGCAAACCATCCTCTGAGAGAAACTTAATCTCTAATGTATTTAACTCAGAATCAACTCTAATCTTTTTCGAAATTGCTTCAACTAAATTATTGTAGATGAATGTAGACTCGATTATTACACAATCGCCGACGAAATTGATAAATTTGTTGTCATCCCATTCACCACTATGAAGAACAAAAACTGGATAAAGCTCCATCGAACAAAAAGTTGAAATCAAAATAGCAGCAAAAATAAAAATCGTGCTGATTGCAGCAAAACAATTTCACTTTTCGTGTTTGATTTGCTGTTAATTCGAGATGAAGAAGAATTTCTAGGTTTTTTGGAGTTGCATTGAGTGTAAAATTGCATTTTTGTAGATTTGGGGAAGAAGAATGGAAAGAATGAGAGAAAATCCCGCTGAAAGAGAGAAAATCCCACTTCTGAATCCCAAAACACGGAAATAACGCCCCTTTTTCGGATATGGGCCTGTTATTTTTGGGCTACTCGGTTGTAAATTGAATATGCGCTACAAAATTGAAAAGTAGGGAGCCCAGTTATTTTTATGTGAAATTTTCTCTTTAATTAATCACTAAACTCTACCAGATTAACGTGATTTTGTGTTATCTGCATTTCACCTATTTGTTAAATTATTCACAACTCTACCCAGTTGGCATGATTTTGTACTTGTTCAATTGTACATCAAACTCTATCAGATTGGCATGACTTTATATTATCTACAATCGACCTATTTGTTAAATTGCTCCTCAAAATCTACGTAATTGGTATAATTTGTTTGTATTGTTCAACAAAGTATGTTTCGAAATTGTAATTTGTTACAAAATAATATGACAAAATGGTAGAACTTTAGCTATAAATATTATATTATCATATAGCATTTGGCATAAAATGTCGGTATATCTTAGCTGAAGCTTAAACAAAAGAAAGGTTGTGAGGGTTATTTATTAAATACCGCTAATTACGGGAATATTTTGCTAAGACCAGACCGGGGCTACGCTGCAAATTGTTTTGCTTTTTATACGAGACGGGACCAGTTGAACGATTTTTTTAAAAAATAAAGTGGAGCGGGCTAGTTGAATGTCGTAGAAATGAAACCAAATAACGAGGGTAAATGGCTGCTATTTAGAAATTAGTCAATTTGTCCTGAATTTTAGTTTTTCAGTTTAATTTTTCGAGACACAAATGTTTTGGAGTATCCTGAAATTAAGATTTTTAGTTTAATTTTTCAGAATAAAATAAATATTGATTTATTTATCTCTAAATAGTAGCCCTAAGAATGCCCGCTTGTGCACTTCCCCGGTCTAAAATTTGCATTTTGATCCTTCCTGAAAAAATTTAAAATGAGTTTTCATTCAGATTCCTTAGTCCATCTACTCTTATTTGATCAAGAACCGATTCCTCCAATCAAGCCACAAATCTGAACTTTTAAAATTAATCTTTAAGTTCAAACTTAAACATTCTTTCCTAACTCTGCTTTTTCCTTTCCTTTACTATCTGCAAGGTAAGAAGATCGCTCGGAAGAATGTTTTTTTAACTTTGTAATTTCTTTTCATTTTTCTCTTTTGGCCAAAAGTAAGACAAAGGGCATCTTCAAAAAATTCTTTTTTTGTTTTCATAAAACACTTTCATTTATACAAGGTACTAACTTAAATTCAACAGTTTCCATTTTATTTTCAGTTTGAATCCACATCAAATGAATAAAACCGAAAAAGAAAAGACATAGGGGTGTGATGAAATTTTACTTCGTTACCGAGCGTTGTATAGGTCAAATTTTGATTAGACAGTTTGTTTTAGTAAGAAAAAGAAACTTCAGTGAGGCAGGACAAGCTGAAAACTGATAAAATAACTATGCGGAGCGGATGAGGTAAGTTGAGTTTTTCGCGGGTTAAAGCTCAACCCGCATCGACCCCCTAAATTTGTCATCCCTAGCCAATACGATGCTGGAGATAAATTTGACCAAGAATTCAATTTTTCTACACAGTCGAGGGATGACATGTAACATATTAAAATATATGTTGATGGAATAAATACATTTTTCTTGGTGTATAATTAAAACCTTAGACGAATATACCGAAACTTACCATAACCTTACTTGATGCATGCATTCAAAAAGTTCTTTTTTTTGGTTTTCATTAAACATTTTCATTTATATAAGGTACTAACTTATACTTAACAGTTTTCATTTGATTTACACTTTGAATCCAAATCAAGTGAATAAAAGCGAAAAAGAAAAGAGATAGGGCTCTGATGAAATTTTACTTCATAATCAGCGTTATGTAAGTCAAATTTTGATTATATAGTTTGTTTTAGAAAGAAAAAGAAACTTCACAGAGACGGGATAGGTTGAAAATTGATAAAATAACTATGTTGAGGGAGTGAGGTAAGTTGAGTTTTTCGCGGGTTAAAGCTCAACCGGCATCGACCCTCCTCTATTTGCCATCCCTAGCCAATAACGATGCTGGAGATAAATTGGACCAATAATTCAATTTTTCTACGCAATCAAGGGATATTTTATACTTTGCAAGTTAAGATGAGATGTAACATATTAAAATATGTTGATAGAATAAATACACTTTTCTTAGTGTATAAATAAAACCTTAGACGAATATACCAAAACTTACCATAACCTTACTTGATGCATGCATTCAAAAAGTTCTTTTTTTTGGCTTTCATAAACCATTTTCATTTATATAAGGTAATAACTTAAATTCAACAATTTTCATTTGATTTTCACTTTGAATTCACATCAAATGAATAAAACCGAAAAAGAAAAGAGATTGTAACGACCCAACCGGTCGTTTTGAGAGTCGTAGCCCCGTTTCTCCCATTTACTGCCCATTTTGTGATTTACAGTTGTTATATGACTTGCCGGGATAGTTGGTTCGGGTCCGAAGAGGTTTCGGAATCAATTGAGATACTTAATCTCAAGGTTGAAAGCTTAAGTCGAAAAGGTTGATCGTATGTTGACTTATATGTAGACGACTTCGAAATGAAGTTTTGATGGTTCTGTTGGCTCCGTTGGGTGATTTTGGACTTAGAAGCGTCTCCAGATAGTGATATGGAGGTCCGTGGTTGATTTAGGCTTGAAATGGCGAAAGTCAGAAATTTAGAAGTTTGACTGAGAGTGGACTTTGTGATTATCGGGCTCAAATTTGGGTTCCAGGAGTTGGAGTAGGTCCGTGGTGTCATTTATGACTTGTGTGCAAAATTTGAGGTTAATCGGACATGATTTGATAGGTTTCGGTGTTGTTTATAGAAGTTGGAATTTTTTAGTTTCAACAGTCTTGAATTGGGGTGTGATTCGTGTTTTCGATATTGTTTGATGTGGTTTGAGGGCTCGACTAAATTTGTATCATATTTTATGACTTGTTAGTTTAATTGGTTGAGGTCCCGGGGACCTCGGGTGGAGTTCGGATGGTTAACGGAACGAATTTGGAGTTTGAAAGATTGCTGAAGCTGGGGGTCTTCTGGTGCAATCGCACCTGCGAAGCTTGGATCGCAGGTGTGAGCAAAGGAGCACAGGTGCGGCCATGGGAGGACTGTGCAGTGGTCAGAGGCACAGAAGAAGTTTCGCAGATACGGATGCACATCTGCGTGAGGTTGACCGCAGAAGCGGATTTGGCTAGGCAGCAGGGGCATCGCAAACGTGGAGAAGGCTCGCAGATGCGGTCCCGCAAGTGCGAGGCTGGGACCGGAGGTGCGATAGGTTGCCAGTTAAGTGAGTTCCGCAGGAGCGTGACTTTTTCCGCAACAGCGGATGCGCGGGTCCGAGCCTAGGCTCCGCAGGTGCGGAAATGCCTGGGCAGTATTTAAATTCGAGGGCTTCCGAGCTTTTCTTCATTTTAAACATTTCAAGCTCGGAATTTTATAATATTTGAGAGGATTTTCAAGGGGTTTCTTAAGGTAAGTCACTTGTGGTTATATTTATTCAATAATTATGGTTCCCTATTGAATTTCCCAACTAGATTGTGTGGTTTTGAGGTGTAATTTGGGGGTTTGAGGATAGGGATTTGGAGAGTTTAAATTGGGGATTTGGGTGTCGATTTGGTATTGGATTTTGGTAAATTTAGTATGGTTGGACTCGTGCCGTAATGGGTTTCCGAATTTTGTGACTTTTATTGGATTTCAAGATATGGGCCCAGGGGCCGGCTTTTGAAAATGATTTCTTTAGCTCGTGTTGATTGTATCGAACTACTTTTGGCTAGATTCGAAGCATTTGGAGGCCGTTTTGCGAGGCAAGGGCTTGTTGGAGTAGAGTTTCGCACAGTTTGATGTAAGTAACAAATCTAAGTTTAGTTCTAAGGGTGTGAAACCTCGAATTTCTTGTTATGTGATTGGTGTTGAGGTGACGCATGTGCTAAGTGACGGGCATGTAAGCGTGCACCGTAAGAATTGTCACTTGGTCGATTCCATGGAACTGAATAGTTGTTAAATCTTGTTGTTGCCCGTATTCTCACCATATGCTAGATCTATTGAGCTGCCAGTCATGTTAGAAACCCTGCTTAGGCTATATGATAGTACTTTTGGGACTCACAGTAGTCGTTCTTTGCCGCAGAACTAATTGCTTAATCTGTCAATTTGTACTTAGTCACAGTTACTACTTGCATATTATGTCTCAGTTTCTGATGTCTTTACATGTTATGTCATATCATCATTTATGGGCTGATTATCATGATTTTGGTGAGCCCGAGAGATTGGAGAGGTTATTGATTGAGTGGAGCTGAGGGCCTATTGTGAGTGATATTTATGGGATCAGGTTGCACGCAACAGCATGCTTTATTGATTGATGACAGAATTTGTCTTATTATAGAGCTTGGGCTTGATCGGCGCCTCTGAAGTCTGCACACCCACAGTGGGCGCAATGTTAGCAGTTATGACATTTGGGCTGGATCTTCCCTGTTTACTTGTATTTGGGCTGGATCTGCCCTATTTTATTTGTATGTGAGCTGGATCTGACCTGTTATGTGTTAAGTTTTGTTGTGAAATCTAAAAACATGTCTAAGTTCTTATTGAAAGCATGTCTAAATTCATGTACCTTCACTTGTAGAATATAAATATCTGAGATATCATTGTCATAATTTCTGTAACTTTTCATACTGTTAAATAATGAAAGTAGACTGTAATAATTGGACTTGTCACTACTTTCAGTCCAAAGGTTAGATTTGTTACTTATTGAGTTGGTTGGCACGCTACACCCTACACCTCGTGTGCAGATCCAGGTGCTTCCGGTTTCGGCGGTTATTGATTTGCAAAGGCCAGACCTTCGGAGATCATCGAGGTAGCTGCTTGGTGTTCGCAGACCTTGACCCTCCTCCCTTATCCTTCAGATTATTTTTTCAATTTTACTCCTAGACAGTGTACTAGACTTTGTCATTTCATAGATGCTCATGTACTCGGTGACACCCCGATTTTTGAAGAATTTATGTATTGAGTTATGATTTCCTATCCTGTTTTAAGAGATTTTCCTTTATTTAAATTGCTTTAGTATCTTTCAAAGATTTAAAGTGTTGGAAATGTTTGAATAGTCGGCTTGCCTAGTACCATGATAGGCGCCATCACAACAAGTTTGTTTGTGGTCGTGACAAGTTGGTATCAGAGCCTAGGTTACTTAGGTTTCACGAGTCATGAGCGGGTTTAGTAGAGTCTTGTGGATCAGTACGAAGACGTCTATGCTTATCTTCAAGAGGCTGCCGAACCCTTATGAGATTTCACATTCTTGTATTCCTGTCGTGCAGATTTATTGATTTCGAAAACTAAAACTTTTGTTATTCTATTCTCTCACAGATGGTGAGGACACATGCTACTGGACAGGACAAACAACCACCAGTACCACCAGCCAGGACTACGAGAGGTTGAGGTCATGGTAGAGGCTGTGGTAGGGGTAGAGGTGCAGCTCGTACAGCAGCTAGAGCGGCACCTGCAGATCCACCAGTTGCTCCAGCTCAGGAGCAGGTTCCAGATGTGGTTGAGCCAGTCGGGCCAGCTCAAGCACCAGTTGTGCCCATTGTGATCCCAGGCTTTTAGGATGATTTGTCTCAGATTTTGATAGTGTGCACTAGCCTTGCTCAGGCAGTTTGTATTCAGAGCGCGTCATCCACTTCTCAGGCCGGGGGAGGTACTCAAACTCCATCCGCCCATACTCCAGAGCAGGTGATGAGGGACTTAAACACCAGGGGTATTGCCAGCCCAGCCAGTTGCAGTTGCTCAGGCCCAGGTGGGTCCCGTTATGACTGATGATGAGCAGAGGAGACTAGAGAGATTTGGGAGGCTTCAGCCTCCATCATTCAATGGGGCGGAGTCTGATGATGCATAGGACTTCTTGGATAGGTGTCAGCGAATGCTTCGCACGACAGGTATTCTTGAGACCAGTAGGGTCTCATTCACTACTTTTCAGTTCACTTGGGCTGCCTTCAGATGGTGGGAGGCCTATGAGAGGAGGAGGCCAGTCGATGCTACACCACTATCATGGCGTGAGTTCTTCGTTCTCTTCTTGGAGAAGTTTGTGCCATCGACCCATAGGGAAGAGCTGCGCAGGCAGTTCGAGCAGCTACGCTAGGACGGTCTGTCTGTGACCCAGTATGAGATGAGATTTAAAGAGTTGGCTCGTCACACATTTTGGTTGGTTCCCACCGAGAGGGAGAGGATTAAGAGGTTCATTGGTAGCCTCACCTATCAGTTGCGTTTTTCTATGACTCGAGAGAGTGTATATGGTGTTCACTTTGACGAGGTTGTTGATATTGCTCAACGATTAGAGATGGTCCGTAGTCATGAGCGTGAGGAGAGGGAGGCCAAGAGGACTCATGGATCAGGTGGTTTCAGTGGTGTTCCTTCTGGGGTTCAGTTCTACCACGGTAGAGGTCGTCCCTATAGGCCCGCTCAGATGGATCATCCAGTCCATCGTGGTGCATCATTCATCCATGGTTCATACAGTGCTAGACCGAGCCAGTCATCCCTCAGTGCCCTCCCAACTCAGAGTTCATCTCGTGCACCTTCAGTTCAGGGTTCGTCTGCACTAGGTTCTTCTGGAAGTTATTCTGGTTCTCAGGGTCCGCCTCAGTACTTGTCACCATTTTCCAAGAGGGGATGTTTAGTGTGTTGAGAGTTTGGTTATGTGAAGAGGTTCTGTCCCCGCCTTACGGGAGGTCTAGTTCAGCAGAAGAGTCAGGCCAGGACTTCAGCACCAGTTACTTCACCACCCACCCAGCCAACTCGAGGTGGGGCTCAGGCAGCTAGGGGTCGCCCAAGAGGGGGAGGCCGATCAGGTGGCAGTCAGGCCCGATTCTATGCTATTCCTGCCAGGCCAGATGTTGTTGCTTCAGATGCAGTGATCTCAAATATTGTCTCAGTATGTCACAGGGATGTTTCTATATTATTTGACCCTACTATTGGTGCTGATACCCCTACTATTGATTATGTTCCGGTGGTAGGAGATTTTTCGGATATGTTTCCTGCAGACCTGTCCAGCATGCCGCCCGACAGGGATATTGAGTTTGGTATTGACTTGGTGTCGGACACTTAGCCCATTTTTATTCCTCGGTATCATATGGCACCGACTGAGTTAAAGGAATTGAAAGAACAGCTTCAGGAACTTCTTGATAAGGGGTTTATTAGGGCTAGTGGGTAGCCTTGGGTGCATCAGTTCTGTTTGTGAAGAAGAAGGATGGCACCATAGGGATGTGCATCAACTATAGGCAGTTGAAAAAAGTTACAATCAAGAACAAGTATCCTTTGCAACTCATTAATCATCTATTTGACCAGCTTCATGGAGCGAGGGTGTTCTCTAAGATTTAATTGAGGTTTGGGTATCACCAGTTGAAGATTCGGGACTCGGATATTCTAAAGACAGCATTCAGGACACGCTATGGTCATTATGAGTTTCTTGTGATGTCATTTGGGCTGACTAACACCCCAACAGTATTCATGCATCTAATGAACAATGTATTTCAGCCTTATCGCGACTCGTTTGTCATAGTATTCATTGATGATATCCTGGTGTACTCTCGTAGCCTGGAGGAACATGCCCAACATTTGAGGATTGTGCTACAGTGGCTACGGGAGGAGAAGCTTTATGCCAAATTCTCCATGTGTGAGTTTTGGCTTAGTTCGGTGGCGTTCTTGGGGCATGTGGTATCCAGTGAGGGGATTCAGGTAGATCCGAAGAAGATACAGGCGGTTCAGAGTTGGCCCAGACCGTCCTCTGTTACGGAGATTCAGATCTTTCTCGGCTTGGCCGGTTATTATCGTTGCTTCGTGAAGGGTTTCTCAACTATTGCATTGCCCTTGACCAAATTGACCTAGAAGGGTGCTACTTTCAGGTGGTCGGATGAGTGTGAAGAGAGCTTTTAGAAGCTCAAGACTATCTTGACCACAACTCCAGTTTTAGTTTTGCCTTCAGCTTCAGGTTCTTATATAGTGTATTGTGATGCTTCTCGGATCGATATTGGGTGTGTCATAATACAGGAGGGTAGAGTGATTGCTTATGCTTCATGTCAGTTGAAGCCTCATGATAAGAACTACTTTGTTTATGATTTGGAGTTGGTTGCCATCGTTCATGCATTCAAGATTTGGAGGCATTATCGCTACGGTGTGTCTTATGAGGTATTTACATATCATCGGAGTATTTAACACTTGTTCAAACAAAATAATCTAAATTTGAGGCAGCGGAGATGGTTGGAGATTCTAAAGGACTATGATATAACTATTCTGTATCATTCCGGGAAAAACAATGTGGCGGTCGATGCCTTGAGTAGAAAGGTGGTGAGTATGGGTAGCCTTGTATTCATTCATGTTGGTGAGAGACCGCTTGCAGTTGATGTTCAGGCCTGGGCCAACCAGTTCATGAGATTAGATGTTTCAGAGCCCAACCGTCTTCCAGCTTGTGTGGTTTCTCGGTCTTCCTTATATGATCATATTAGAGAGCGCCAGTATGATGATCCTTATTTACTTGTCCTTAAGGACACGGTTCAGTACGGTGATACCAAAGATGTTACTATTAGGGATGATTGGGTAATGAGGATGTAGGGTTGGATTTGTGTGCCCAATGTAGATGGGCTACGTGAGTTGATTCTTGAGGAGGCCCATAGTTCGCGGTATTCCATTCATTCGGGTGCCATGAAGATGTACCAGGACTTGAGGCAACACTATTGGTGGAGGAGGATGAAGAAGGATATAGTGGAGTTTGTAGCTCTGTGCCTTAAGTGTCAGCATGTAAAGTAAGGGGGATTGGAGACTAGAGTTGATCTCTTATTGCTTAGTATGGTTGATTTCGACGTGATCCTGGGTATGGATTGGTTGTCTCCATGTCATGCTATGCTGGATTGTCTTGCCAAGACCGTGAGTTGGGGATTCCAGGGTTGCCAAGGATCGAGTGGAGAGGTTCTCTAGACTATGTTCCCAGCAGAGTGATTTCATAGTTGAAGGCCCAACGGATTGTTGGGAAGGGTTGTTTATCTTATTTGGCCTTTCTAAGGTATGTTGGTGCTGATACCCCTACTATTGATTCTGTTCCGGTGGTATGAGATTTTCCGGATGTGTTTCCTGCAGACCTGTCTAGCATGCCGCCCGACAGGGATATTGAGTTTGGTATTGACTTGGTGTCGGACACTCAGCCCATTTCTATTCCTCCGTATCATATGGCACCGGTTGAGTTGAAGAAATTGAAAGAACAGCTTCATGAACTTCTTGATAAGGGGTTTATTAGGCCTAGTGTGTAGCCTTGGGGTGCACCAGTTCTGTTTATGAAGAAGAAGGATGGCACCATGCGGATGTGCATCGACTATAGGCAGCTGAAAAAAGTTACAATTAAGAACAAGTATCCTTTGCAGAGCATTGATGATCTATTTGACCAGCTTCAGGGAGCGAGGGTGTTCTCTAAGATTTATTTGAGGTCTGGGTATCACCAATTGAAGATTCGGGACTCGAATATTCTAAAGACAGCATTCAGGACACACTATGGTCATTATGAGTTCCTTGTGATGTCTTTTGGGCTGACCAACGTCCCAACAACATTCATGCATCTGATGAATAGTGTATTTCAGCCTTATCTCAACTCGTTTGTCATAGTATTCATTGATGATATCCCGGTGTACTCTCGTAGCCAGTAGGAGCATGCCCAACATATGAGGATTGTGCTACAGTGGCTGAGGGAGGAGAAGCTTTATGCCAAGTTCTCCATGTGCGAGTTTTGGCTTAGTTCGGTGGCGTTCTTGGGGAACGTGGTATCCAGTGAGGGGATTTAGGTAGATCTGAAGAAGATACAAGCGGTTCAGAGTTGGCCCAGACCGTCCTCAGGTATGGAGATTCGGTTCTTTCTCAACTTGGCCGGTTATTATAGTCGCTTCATGGAGGGTTTCTCATCTATTGCATCGCCCTTGACCAAATTGACCTGGAAGGATGCTACTTTCAGGTGGTCAGATGAGTGTGAAGAGAGCTTTCAGAAGCTCAAGACTGTCTTGACCACAACTCCAGTTCTAGTTTTACCTTCAGCTTTGAGTTCTTATACAGTGTATTGTGATGCTTCTTGGATTGATATTGGGTGTGTCTTGATGCAGGAGGGTAGAGTGATTTTTTACGCTTCATGTCAATTAAAGCCTCATGATAAAAACTATCCTGTTCATGATTTGGAGTTTGCTGCCATCGTTCATGCATTCAAGATTTGGAGGCATTATCTCTACGGTGTGTCTTGTGAGATATTTACAGATCATCAGAGTCTTCAGCACTTGTTCAAATAAAAGGATCTAAATTTGAGGCAGCGGAGATGGTTGGAGCTACTAAAGGACTATGATATCACTATTCTGTATCATCCCGGGAAAAACAATGTAGTGGTCGATGCCTTGAGTAGAAAGGCGGTGAGTATGGGTAGCCTTGCATTCATTCATGTTTGTGAGAGACTGCTTGCAGTTGATGTTCACGCCTTGGCCAACCAGTTCATGAGATTAGATGTTTCAGAGCCCAACCGGGCTCTAGCTTGTGTGGTTTCTCGGTCTTCCTTATGTGATCGCATTAGAGAGCACTAGTATGATGATCCTTATTTGCTTGTCCTTAAGGACACGGTTCAGCATGGTGATGCCAAGGATGTTACTATTATGGATGATGGGGTATTGAGGATGCAGGGTTGGATTTGTGTGCCCAATGTAGATGGGCTACGTGAGTTGATTCTTGAGGAGGCCCATAGTTCGCGGTATTCGATTCATCCGGGTGCCACGAAGATGTACCAGGACTTGAGGCAACACTATTGGTGGAGGAGGATGAAGAAGGATAGAGTGGGGTTTGTATCTCGGTGCCTTAACTATTGGCAGGTGAAGTATGAGCATCAGAGACCGGGTGGATTGCTTCAGAGGCTAGAGATTCCAGAGTGGAATTGGGAGCGTAACACCATGAATTTTATAGTTAGGCTCCCACGGACTTCGAGGAAGTTTGATGCTATATGGATGATTGTGGATCGGCTGATCAAGTCCGCGCACTTCATTCCAGTTGGGACTACTTAATCATCAGAGCGGTTGGCTGAGATTTACATCCGTGAAATTGTTCGCCTTCACGACGTGCCAGTGTCCATCATTTCAGATCGGGGCACACAATTTACATCGCAGTTTTGGAAAGTCGCGCAGTGAGATTTGGGCACCCAGGTTGAGTAGAGTATAACATTTCACCCTCAGACGGACGGACAGTCCGTGCGCACTATTCAGATATTGGAGGATATGCTACACGCTTGTGTCATAAATTTTAGGGGTTCTTGGGATCAGTTTCTGCTGCTCGCGGAGTTTGCCTATATCAACAGCTACCAGTCGAGTATTCAGATGGCTCCATATGAGGCTTTGTATGGGAGACGGTGTCGATCTCTGGTGGGTTGGTTTGAGCCAGGTGAGGCTAGGCTATTGGGTACTGACTTGGTTCAGGATGCTCTGGACAAGGTTAAATTGATTCAAGATCGGCTTCGCATGGCGCAGTCCAGATAGAAGAGTTACGCCGATAGGAAGGTTCAGGATGTTGCTTTCATGGTTAGGGAGAAGGTACTGCTCAAGGTTTAACCCATGAAGGGTGTTATTAGACTCAGGAGGAAGGGAAAGTTGAGCCCTCGATATATTGGACCTTTTGAGATACTTCACAGGATTGGAGAGGTGGCTTACAAGGTTGCCTTGCCACCTAGTATGTCGAGTGTGCATCCAGTATTTCATGTTTCTATGCTCTAGAAGTATGTCGGCGATCCGTCTCATGTTTTGAATTTCAGCACAGTTTAGTTGAATGGGGATTTGACTTATGATATGGAGCCGGAGACCATTTTGGACCGGCAAGTTCAAAAGTTGAGGTCAAAAGACATAGATTTAGTGATGGTATAGCGGAGAGGTCAGCCAGTTGAGGAGGCTACTTGGGAGACCGAGCGGGAGATGCGGAGCAGATACCCATACCTATTTGAGACTCCAGGTATGTTTCTAGACCCGTTCGAGGACAAATGTTTATTTAAAAGAGGCGGATTTAACGACCCGGTCGGTCATTTTGAGAGTTGTAGCCTTGTTCCCCCATTTACTGCTCATTTTGTGCTTTACCGTTGTTATATGACTTGCCGGGGTAGTTAGTTCAGGTCCGGAGAAGTTTCGGAATGATTTGCGACACTTAGTCTCAAGGTTGAAAGCTTAAGTTCAAAAGGTTGACCAGATGTTTACTTATGTGTAGATGACTCTGGGATGGAATTTTGATGGTTCCGTTAGCTCCGTGGGTGAGTTTGGACTTAGGAGGGTGTCTAGATAGTGATTTGGAGGTCCGTGGTTGATTTAGGCTTATAATAGTGAAAGTTAGAAATTTAGACATTTAACCGAGAGTGGACTTTGTGGTTACCGGGCTCGGATTGGGGTTCCGAGAGTTGGAGTAGGTCCGTGGTGTCATTTGTGACTTGTGTACAAAATTTGAGGTCAATCGAATGTGATTTCATAGGTTTTGGCGTCATTTGTAGAAGTTGGAATTTCTTAGTTTCAATAGGCTTGAATTGGGTTACGATTCGTATTTTCGATGTTGTTTGATGTTATTTGAGGGCTCAACTAAGTTCTTTATCGTGTTTAGGACTTGTTGGTATAATTGGTTGAGGTCCCGGGGACCTCGGGTGGAGTTCGGATGGTTAACGGATTGAATTTAGAGTTTGAAAGATTGATGAAGCTAGGGGTCTTCTGGTGCAATCGCACATGCGGAGCTTGGGTCGTAGGTGCAAGCAAAGGAGCAAAAGTGTGGCCATGGGAGGACTGTGCAGCGGTCGCAAGTGCGGAAGAAGTACCGCGGATGCGGATGTGCATCTGCACGAGGTTGACCACAGAAGCGGATTTAGCTAGGCAGCAGGGGCATCGTAGATGCGAGAAGGCTTGCAGATGCGGTCTCGCAGGTGCGAGGCTGGGACTGTAGGTGCGATAGGTCACCCGTTAAGTGAGTTCCGCAGGAGCATGACATTTTCCTCAAAAGCAGATATGTGGGTGCGAGCCCAGGCTCCGCAGGTGCGGAAATGCCTGGGCAGTGTTTAAATTCGAGGGTTTCCGATATTTTCTTCATTTTAAACATTTCAACCTCGGGATTTTGTATTTTTTAGTGGATTTTGGAAGGGTTTCTTGAGGTAAGTCGTGTTGATTTGATGTTGAATTTTGGTAAATTTAGTATGGTTGGACTCGTGGCAGAATGGGTTTTCAGATTTTGTGACTTTTATTGGATTCCGAGACGTGGGTCCGGGGGTCGGCTTTTGAGTTGACTTTTTGCCTTTTACTTAAAAGCTTAGTAATTTCATATGGAAATGATTCCTTTAGCTCGTGTTGATTGTATCAGACTATTTGTGGCTAGATTCGAGGTATTTGGAGGCCGTTTCGCGAGGCAAGGTCTTGTTGGAGTAGAGTTTCGCACAGTTTGAGGTAAGTAACACTTCTAAGCTTGGTTCTGAGGGTGTGAAACCCTAGATTTCGTGTTATATGATTGGTGTTGAGGTGAGCATGTGCTAAGTGACGGGCATGTAAGTGTGCACCGTAAGAAATGTGACTTGATCGATTCCATGGAATTGAATAGTTGTTAAATCTTGTTGTTGCCCATATTCTTACCATATGTTAGATCTATTGTGTTGTCAGTCATGTTAGAAACCCTGTTTGGCTATATGATGGTACTATACCCACCGTGGTCATTCTTTGCTGTATAACTAATTGCTTAATTTGTCAATTTGTACTCAGTCACAGTTACTACTTGCATATTATGTCTTAGTCTCTTATGTTTTTACATATTATATCATATCATCATTTGTAGGCTGATTATCATGATTCCGGTGAGCCCGAGAGACTGGAGAGGTTATTGACTGAGTGGGGATGAGGGCATATTGTGAGTGATATTTATGGGATCAGGATGCACGCCGCAACAGGCTTTAATGATTGATGCCAG
Organism: Nicotiana otophora; assembly: GCA_000715115.1. Classification (NCBI taxonomy): domain Eukaryota; kingdom Viridiplantae; phylum Streptophyta; class Magnoliopsida; order Solanales; family Solanaceae; genus Nicotiana; species Nicotiana otophora. The sequence continues at coordinate 5,629 of AWOL01S0337915.1, read as the reverse complement.
AATTTGGCTTATTATAACGCTTGAGCTGGATCGTCCCCGCCAGAGTCTGCACACCCACAGTGGGCGCAATGCTAGCAGTTATGATATTTGGGCTGGATCTGCCCCATTTACTTGCATTTGGGCTGGATCTACCCTATTTTATTTGCATGTGGGCTGGATCTGCCCTGTTATGTGTTAAGTTTTGTTGTGAAATCTAAAAGCATGTCTAAGTTCTTGTTGAAACCATGTCTAAATTCACGTACCTTCACTTGTAGAATATAAATATCCGAGATATCATTGTCATAATTTTTGTAACTTTCGGTACTGTTAAATATTGAAAGTGGACCGTAATAATTGGACTTGTCACTACTTTCAGTCTAAAGGTTACTTATTGAGTTAGTTGTACTCACGCTACACCCTGCACCTCGTGTGCAGCTCCAGGGGCTTCCGGTTTCGGCGGTTGTTAATTTGCAGAGGCCAGACCTTTGGAGATCATCGAGGTAGCTTTTTGGCGTTCGCAGACCTTGACCCTCCTCCCTTATCTTTCAATTTATTTATTGAGTTTTACTTCTAGACAATGTACTAGACTTTGTCATTTCGTAGATGCTCATGTACTCGGTGACACCCCGGTTTTGNACACCCACAGTGGGCGCAATGCTAGCAGTTATGATATTTGGGCTGGATCTGCCCCATTTACTTGTATTTGGGCTGGATCTACCCTATTTTATTTGCATGTGGGCTGGAGCTCATGTACTCGGTGATACCCCGGTTTTAAAAGAATTTATGTATTGAGTTATGATTTCCTATCCTGTTTTAAGAGATTTTCCTTTATTTAAACTGTCTTAGTATCTTTCAAAGATTTAAAATATTAAAAATATCTGAATGACTAGCTTGCTTAGTACCATGATAGGCGTCATCACGACGAATTGGTTTGGGGTCGTGACAGAGATAGGGTTGTGATGAAAATTTACTTCGTTATCAGGCGTTATGTAAGTCAAATTTTGATTAGATAATTTGTTATAGAAAGAAAAAGAAACTTCACTGAGACGGGACATGTTGAAAATTGATAAAATAACTATGTTAAGCGGGTGAGGCAAGTTGAGTTTTTCGCGGGTTAAAGCTCATCCCGCATCGACCCCTTCTATTTTCCATCCCTAGCCAATACGATGCTGGAGATAAATTGGACCAAGAATTCAATTTTTCTACGCAATCGAGGGATATTTTATACTTTGTAAGTTAAGATGACATGTAACGTATTAAAATATATTGATAAAATAAATACACTTTTCTTGGTATATAATTAAAACCTTAGACGAATATACCGAAACTTACCATAACCTTACTTGATGCATGCATCTTTCGTTTTCACATTTTTTCTTTTAAGGTGGGGAAAAGGGTTGAAGAAGGAGAATTATGAAGAAAGGAAAATGGTGAGATTAGATTAAAATATGATTTATTCATTTGAAGTGATCATAACTAACTGGGAAATGCATGTAACTATTCTTGCTAATATATTAGTTTTCAAGTGGTGTTTTCTTCTACAATTATTAATCATTATTGTTAGAGATAAAGTTCATATCAATCTCTATAGTTAGGATATCTATATTATGTTAGCTATATTTTAGGATATATGATTGTTCTATTAGTTTCCTTATCTCCCTAGACTTCTATAGTGTGTTGTAGACTATTGTGTATATATTCAACAATGTACTCAATAGAAAACTATAGAATTCTCTCAATATCATATCTTATAACATGGTACCAGAGCCTACCATGGCATCAATTTCTCAACTTTCATATTCTACCTCTATTGCAGTAACCTTGACCACTCCAAGTCTTTTTGCTCCTTTATCTCATGCTCAACTCTCTTTTTCAATAAAACTCAAACCAACAAACTACCTGATTTGGAAAACTCAGTTTGTTCCTATCATCAAATACTATAATATTTTCAATTATATCAATGGTACACCAGCACCTCTCTCTACCATCATGAATGCCACAACAAATCAATTAGAACCAAATTCTAATTATCTAAAGTGGTTACAAGAAGACCAACTCTTACCGTGTTGGATCTTATCATCTTTAACCGAGGAAATATTTCCTTATGTGACTAGTTTAGATATTGCCTTTGAAGCATGAGAAGCTCTCTCAAATGCATTTGGTATAAGCAACAACGCTAGAAGAGTCCAATTGCACATCACCTTGCAAAACATGACTCTTGGTGACAAACCAATGGCTCAATTTCTACGCGAAGCTAAAGCTATTGCTGACGAGCTTACTACTGCTGGAACGCCTGTATCTCCTGATGAATTCAATGCCATGAATTCAATGCCACCATCTACCGGTTACTTCCTTCTTATTATCATCCTGTCATTGCAATGCAATTTGCAGAAAAATCACAGGTATCATTTTTTGATCTTTCTGGTAGACTTATGGATCATGAAATCTGTTAGCATCGGGAACCCGGATAGTGCGGAATATAGTCAAACAACTGTATAATAGCAATAACAAAAACAATGGAAGTTGATAACAACGGCAATTAAAGTAGATAAAGAAGACACAAATTTAACGCGGTTCGGTCAAAGTGACCTACGTCCACAAGCGGAGAGGGGCAATTTACTATAACAATAAGAGTACAAAAGAGAGTACAAAATTAGAGTAAATACTCTAATTAATCCCAAATACCCTAAGGGAATAACCTCACAAGATCACTCCAAAGAAAGGGTTCACACAAGTGCTTCCCAACACTTAACTCTCATACAAAACACTCTTAATAAAGGAAGAAAGGAAGAAACAAGAATTGAAGACAAGTCTTGTTGGTGTATCTACAAATGAGGAGAAACTCCTCTATTTATAGCAAGAAATCCTTAGCCTAATGATGGATATTATGTCATGACAAATGTCATGATCCACAAATTTGTTATAATATATATTATGTCATGGCAAATGTCATGAACCACAAATTTATTATAATGGATATTATGTCATGGCAAATATCATAAAAAATTGGCCATATTACAAAATTCTATTGCAGAACTCTCGCATACTGATCTCTGTTGTTGCCAATGTTTCTCGACAACACACTTCATCTGCTCACCAATTCCACCAGATCTCCCAGGAAAATAATGGTTACAGAAACAATGGTGCTTCCTCTAAAGGAAATACGAAGTGGTTTCCTAATCCTTGTCAAATCTGTGGACTCAACAATCATCAAGCGAAGTGGTGTCACAAACGTTATGATACTAATAATGATAAAATCACTGCCAATTCCGCCAATGTTAATGCTTCTTCCAATGATTGGTTTCCTAATACTGCAACTTCTCATCATATGACACCTTATTTGTCTGCACTTGAAATCTCTGAGGAGTACAAAGGGCCTGACAAAGTTACTATAGGCAATGGGCATGGATTGCACATTAAAAACATTGGTCACACTACACAATCTTCTGGTAATAATCAATTACATTTGAAAAAACATTTACATGTGCCTGTCGTACAACAACAATTGTTGTCTATTAATAAATTTGCTAAAGACAATCAATGCTCCTTTAAATTTGACTCTGTTGGGTTTACTGTGAAGCATCAGACAAATAAAAAGGCCTTGTTGAAGTGAGCAGCTGACGACGAATTTACAGGCTTCCTATTGATGTATCAGAAGACATTGCAAGAAATAGCAAGGCTTTCAAATCAGTTCGGATTACTGCACCAGATTGGCATGCTCAGCTCGGTCATCCTCAACAATCAACAGTCTCTTTTATTGTTAATAAAATCTGTTTGCCTAGTCATTCAATAAAATCATCAGATCTTTGTGAAGCTTGTTGTTTAGGCAAACATAGTCAGATTTCTTTACCTGTTACTGGTTTTATTGCTAGTAAGCCATTAGAATTTGTTACACCCCATGTTTTCGTACGTGAGAGTACATTGTAAGTCAATTATGTAAGCTCAGAAATGAGATCTTCTTTGAAAGTACATAAAGTAAGTTAATCATATTACTTTGGAAGTTACAAATCTATAAGATCATGGATAACAAGTACCAAGAGGGTTGAAAGGCTTAGAATCTAAGCAAATTGAAGAAAATAAGTTTCGTCGAATGTCGACAAGTTGGGAATGTTATTACATGTACTTTTGGGGGTGATACTAGGTGCTTAACATGATAAGGAGGTTATGTAATGAGTTATTTTAGTTGTATGATATTCATGTATTACGTTTTGAAGTCAAGTAAGTTGTGGAATAAAAGTTGGCAAAGGTCATCACAAGTTACATCCACAAATGTGCTAAAACTTAGGTCAAATGTAGCTGATATTTTCTCCCAATATACTTGGAATTACGGGATGATCCACCTACCAAATTGAAGATGTATGAGTCTAGTTTCAAACTCATTAAGTCTTTTGTCGATACGATATCCGAGTAAAGATATATTCACGTGTTTGTGAGACCGTGCAAGCAGCTCCCAATGGGACCCACTTAGGCGGTGGACGACCCTTGAGCATTTTAAAGGGGTTGGCCGGCTCATTTTTGGTCATTTTCGACCAATGACAGTTCCTAAGCTCTCTCAACACTTCGCTAACAGTTCTCCAAGGTTCCAAGTCGTCCAAGGTGGTTTTACCTAAACCTATCCTCAAAAGTTAGCCTAAGTAAAGAAGAGAGTCTCTATGGTGTTGTGATGTATTTAAGGGTGCTTGTAAGCTAAGGAAAACTTTGGTTCGAGTTTGTTCTGATTATTTAAGGTATATATAATACCCTATTTCTTGCACTTAAGCTTATCTATGTGTTGGTTACATTATTTGGATGAAGAATTACAAGATAGAACTTGAAGTTGTATAAGAAGTTGTTGTCTCTTATTAGACTATTTTGGAGTTGTGTATATGACTTCATATAGCAAGAAATTATGGGGAATATCTTGGTTATAATGTTATTATTATTTTTATGCTTGTCAATATATTGATGATGTTGTAAATAGGAGAAGAGCAACCATACAATACCTAAAAGTTGTCTACGTTGTTGTTATACTTTGTTGGGTTGTTTGATGTTACTTGTATGATGGATATAAGGTTAGAATGTCATGTAAATAGATATGTTTATATGCTGGACCTGTTTATGGTGTTGTAAGTACAGGGGAGATGAGAAAAAGAGTTGGGGTTTGGTTCCAATCCAAGCTTGCCGCTTGTCGTGTTAAATAGTAGTTTCGTCAGTGAAATTTGTGCACTTGTTGTTGTGTAGATTGATTAGTGTTAATGGGCTGTTGGGTGTATTGTGGTGCTGAAGGTATATAGTTAAAGGTTGTATGTATTCTTGTTCTTTTGATGGACTTGGGGAATGCAAGGAAAACATGGAAGATATTGTCAGTTTTAATATAAAATAAGCTTGTCAATCGTTGTACGATAGTTGCATCATTCGTAGCTTAACGACAGTATTATTATCATTGTTGTAGATTAAAGTGCAACGAGACACGTTCAATGTGGTCATTGGACATACTATAATAAGGTATGTTAAGGCTATCTCTTCTTCCCTTTTGGCATGATCCATATGATACAAACGAAACGAAGAAACGCGAAACTTTCACAAATGACTATATTCTTAGAAGTACTAGGGGTGCCTATATTCTTGATTCCCCATGTGTCCTATTATTATATCGTCGGTTTATGGGTCT
>AWOL01S0337869.1:0-14732 GCA_000715115.1 Nicotiana otophora | reverse complement strand
AGAACCCATATGTTCAAACGTATTTTTCTCAACTAATACCCAAAATTTCGGTTTTTCGGTTTAGCCGAAAACCGAAACACCAAAACCGTAAACCGCAGCGAAAAATCAAAATTTAATAATTTAAAAACCGTGCACCGACCGAATAACCGATTAAACCGAAATCAAAAAATCAAAATTCACGGTTCGGCCGGTATTATGCCCACCCCTACTCAGTTCTACTTCCACGGCGAGCGCGTGACATTAGCTCTCTTTGCCCTTGTGGCCTCGTGAGAGGAAAATGACTGCATCTATCAAATCGGACTTGCAAATGCGAATACCACACGCGCCACTTCCAGCCGCAGATAAACGCAACCGCATGTGTAGTCTTAGACCTCTGGAAATATTAATTACCGTTTTAATTTTATATGACTATGTTTAATTGGACACCCTCAACTTTCAACCAAGAGGTTATGAGTTCGAGTCACCCCGAAAGTAAGGTGGGGAGTTCTTAGAGGGAGAGAGCCGAGGGTCTATCGAAAACAGCCTATCTACACTAGGGTAGGGGTAAGGTCTGCGTACACACTACCTTTCTCAGACCCCACTAGTGAGATTATACTGGATTGTTATTATTGTTGTTGTATGTTTAATTGGACATATATGATATTAATAACATAACTTTTGACACGTACTAAAATGATAGTTCAGTAAATTCTTACAATGTTTAGGTATATTTAAATTATTTTTATTATGAAAAATATTTAGTAACTTTGGTGCAACTTAAATCGTCTTCGCAAGCAAATTATACTATGAAAAGACCAATGTAGCAGAGAACGACTGCATGAATCGGAATCCACTTATTAAGACAGACGTCCGAGAAAGAAAGGCTCCGCGTTCAAAAAATTAGTTGATCTTAGCTTAGCGTGCTGGCCGCTGCTTCATTTCGTATAGTGATAACACTTTCTCTTTCTTAGCGCTCCGTCCCCTTGTATAGTAAGGGCTATTTTGGTTGCGCGGCTTTCTCTTATAGGGTGACTTGACTCAGCTTGGCCTACTTAACTTGGCGGTTAGAGTATCGCTTTCATACGGTGAGAGTCATTGGTTCAAATCCAATAGTGGGTAATTGAATTTCTTAACATAAAACTTTAGCGGAACAACAATTATTTTTTTGAAATATATAAGTCTTTTGCACGTTCGAATATCAGCTGTGACAATCTAATATGTTTTTGAAATTTCGTTGTTGCCTTTGAACTCGATTCTATGTTGTCAACAAGTCATTTTCAAGGCTAATTTAAAATAGTATGAAATGATGTACTGCATTAGTTGTAAGTTTGTACTTTGTAATTCACTTCAATTTAATATAGTATTAAATGATGTACTGCATTTGCTTAGTTAACTCCAATCTATCATCGTAATATCTTGTCCAATTATTTTCGAGCAAACCTAGTACAATACTAACTTATTAATTACATAAGTTGACTCCAATATTGTATTATAGCTTTAGACCCCAAGCTGGTTAATAACCTAGCTATCAATTTAGTGTGCGTTTCTAACATGTAATTTGTGATAGTTTACGAATCTACAATATAATAGGCTTACAATATTAAGATCCATTTTTTTTAAATTTTCCGGTATGGATTCAAATTAATCGAGCAAAATAAAAATTGAATTAATCGAGCAAATCGTATACCAAACATTGAATGAAAAAAAAAAATCAACTTAAATTTAAAGTGAATATAGGTAATTTAACCTATATATATTGAAGACCAATTCAAAGTTGGAGTAGAAAATCTAAATTGTTTAGGATTTAACATTAGTTAATTTATTTAATTAATATCTGGATAAGATTTGTAGTCAATATTGCATAGGAATATATTTTTCAATATCTGGTTAAAGTAGGTTTCGTGCTATTATAAATAAGAATGTTGCGAGCTATTTTTGGTGTGAAGTATTGTGTGAAAAATTATAGAAAATATTTAAGGGTTATTTTCCTCCCTTATAAATTGACTACGTGCTCTAATGTGTATGACATGCATTGCTGATTGTACTACTTTCTTCAGTCTTGGTCTAGAATATGATCTTAAATATTAGGGAATCAAATAGTATTCTAACTTAATATTAAAGCCAAACTTAGAATTTAAGTTAAAAAAAATTTAATCAACATGTTTTGACATTATAATATATACATTGTTATTGTACATTTCTTCACGTCAATCTACCATTATGGATCATAATACTACCATTTCAAAATGTGCCTAATGTTAAGATCCAAATATTCCTCCAACTTCAACCTTTGATATTTATTCATTGCTTTTCAATTCACAATTATATAAAAAATATCGTGATTTCAATATTCCGTTCGAATAAAACTTTGCACCACAATTTAAGCATGTAATAAATTATTTTAGGAAAACCTCTTAAATCCAAGAAAGAAAAATATGTTGAGAGAGATAATAAAAATAGCCCTTATATTTCGGATAGACCTAAAATATATTCCTGATCAGTTTTATTTTTTATATTTATGTAAAGTGAATTTAGGGCCTGTTTGGCCATAAACTTTTTTACTTTTTTTTTGAATTTTTTTCTCAGAATCAATGTTTGGCCATGAAAATCTCAAATTTCACTTGAAGTTGAATTTTAGAATTTTTCGAAAATTTGAAAAACTCCAAAAAACTGTTCTTCAAAATTTTCACTTCAAATCAGCCAAAATAATTTAAAAATAGCTCCAAATTGTATTCATTTCCAAAAACAACTATATTTTTCAAATACTGTTTTCTTTAAATATTTTTTTTTAAAAACTTTTTTCTAGAATTTCACCGTTCTTAGGTCCAAACGCCCCACTTAGTCTCCATCAAATAGTTGCTTGATTGAAAACGACCTTGATGTACTTTCTAAAAAAATATTCTCCAAAATAAGAAAAGAATTTGTAAAAAATTCACCAGATTTAATTTGGACCATCCATAGTGCCTATTCTTTTCTATTTTTTGTTTATTCTTTTCATCATACAAATATAATATATCCCTAAGAATATTTCAATACACGCTCCTTTAAAGCGAGTGAAAAGAATATACCTAGTCGAAGATAAATTTATGCCTCGATTCCATGTTCCCATATATTGCCAAGTGTCCCTCTACCTGGCATCACCCCTACCCCCTTTACCCCACCCTCTTTTCCCCCACCACCCTACACCAAAAAACACACAGAGAGAGAGAGAGAGCATCAATCATCCCAACCATGGCATCTCCTATTTCTCTCTACAATTTCACACACAAATAAATATCCTTACTTTTAATTTCCACTAGCTTTTAAGGTGACCAATAACTAGCTTTTTTGGGGTTTTTTTTAATCTACCTCTATTTGTTAATTTATTTTTTGGTTTTTAGAGATTAAAGATTAGATTTTTGGAGTTTTTTTTAGGAGATTTAATACAAGAAAGATTGAAACTTTGGTGGGTTTTGTCAAGAATTGGGAGAAAATTGAAAAAGTTTGAAGCTTTGGTGTAATCAGAATTGAGGAGGACGGGCATTTTCTTTATAAGGTAATTTTACTGATTCTTGATGCTCAATTTGGGTTATTTGATTCATTTACTGAATTGGCTTTTGAGGATTTTGAATTTTTGGGTTAATATTTTGAGCTTTCTAGAATTATTTGAGCTACAAATTTGTGCTTTTTTGTGCATATTTGTAAAGAATTGCTGAATTATGTGGGAAATTTTGCGAATCTTTTCTGGGGTTTGGTAATTTTTGCTGGAATTGTGATATTACTGATGCTTAATGCTCATTTGGGTTTTTGATTTATTACTTTAAAGGGTTTGAAGAGTTCCGATTCATTGGCTTAGTATTTTGTATGTTCTTGGATTAATTTGAGCTAAACATTGGTGATTTTAGTTGTTGAGTTCTGTTATTATTTTAAGAATTCTTGAATTTTATATTTGGTTAATATTTCTAGGGCATTGATGATTCATGGTGGACATGGTTGTTAACTTTCTCGAACTTTCAAGTTGCTGATTTTGGGAGTGTTGAGGTGTGAGTTTGGAGTATTATGAGTTCTGATACTAACTCATATAGGATGAAGGTGTTGGAACTCTGAGTGAGTAAANAGACCAATTCAAAGTTGGAGTAGAAAATCTAAATTGTTTAGGATTTAACATTAGTTAATTTATTTAATTAATATCTGGATAAGATTTGTAGTCAATATTGCATAGGAATATATTTTTCAATATCTGGTTAAAGTAGGTTTCGTGCTATTATAAATAAGAATGTTGCGAGCTATTTTTGGTGTGAAGTATTGTGTGAAAAATTATAGAAAATATTTAAGGGTTATTTTCCTCCCTTATAAATTGACTACGTGCTCTAATGTGTATGACATGCATTGCTGATTGTACTACTTTCTTCAGTCTTGGTCTAGAATATGATCTTAAATATTAGGGAATCAAATAGTATTCTAACTTAATATTAAAGCCAAACTTAGAATTTAAGTTAAAAAAAATTTAATCAACATGTTTTGACATTATAATATATACATTGTTATTGTACATTTCTTCACGTCAATCTACCATTATGGATCATAATACTACCATTTCAAAATGTGCCTAATGTTAAGATCCAAATATTCCTCCAACTTCAACCTTTGATATTTATTCATTGCTTTTCAATTCACAATTATATAAAAAATATCGTGATTTCAATATTCCGTTCGAATAAAACTTTGCACCACAATTTAAGCATGTAATAAATTATTTTAGGAAAACCTCTTAAATCCAAGAAAGAAAAATATGTTGAGAGAGATAATAAAAATAGCCCTTATATTTCGGATAGACCTAAAATATATTCCTGATCAGTTTTATTTTTTATATTTATGTAAAGTGAATTTAGGGCCTGTTTGGCCATAAACTTTTTTACTTTTTTTTTGAATTTTTTTCTCAGAATCAATGTTTGGCCATGAAAATCTCAAATTTCACTTGAAGTTGAATTTTAGAATTTTTCGAAAATTTGAAAAACTCCAAAAAACTGTTCTTCAAAATTTTCACTTCAAATCAGCCAAAATAATTTAAAAATAGCTCCAAATTGTATTCATTTCCAAAAACAACTATATTTTTCAAATACTGTTTTCTTTAAATATTTTTTTTTAAAAACTTTTTTCTAGAATTTCACCGTTCTTAGGTCCAAACGCCCCACTTAGTCTCCATCAAATAGTTGCTTGATTGAAAACGACCTTGATGTACTTTCTAAAAAAATATTCTCCAAAATAAGAAAAGAATTTGTAAAAAATTCACCAGATTTAATTTGGACCATCCATAGTGCCTATTCTTTTCTATTTTTTGTTTATTCTTTTCATCATACAAATATAATATATCCCTAAGAATATTTCAATACACGCTCCTTTAAAGCGAGTGAAAAGAATATACCTAGTCGAAGATAAATTTATGCCTCGATTCCATGTTCCCATATATTGCCAAGTGTCCCTCTACCTGGCATCACCCCTACCCCCTTTACCCCACCCTCTTTTCCCCCACCACCCTACACCAAAAAACACACAGAGAGAGAGAGAGAGCATCAATCATCCCAACCATGGCATCTCCTATTTCTCTCTACAATTTCACACACAAATAAATATCCTTACTTTTAATTTCCACTAGCTTTTAAGGTGACCAATAACTAGCTTTTTTGGGGTTTTTTTTAATCTACCTCTATTTGTTAATTTATTTTTTGGTTTTTAGAGATTAAAGATTAGATTTTTGGAGTTTTTTTTAGGAGATTTAATACAAGAAAGATTGAAACTTTGGTGGGTTTTGTCAAGAATTGGGAGAAAATTGAAAAAGTTTGAAGCTTTGGTGTAATCAGAATTGAGGAGGACGGGCATTTTCTTTATAAGGTAATTTTACTGATTCTTGATGCTCAATTTGGGTTATTTGATTCATTTACTGAATTGGCTTTTGAGGATTTTGAATTTTTGGGTTAATATTTTGAGCTTTCTAGAATTATTTGAGCTACAAATTTGTGCTTTTTTGTGCATATTTGTAAAGAATTGCTGAATTATGTGGGAAATTTTGCGAATCTTTTCTGGGGTTTGGTAATTTTTGCTGGAATTGTGATATTACTGATGCTTAATGCTCATTTGGGTTTTTGATTTATTACTTTAAAGGGTTTGAAGAGTTCCGATTCATTGGCTTAGTATTTTGTATGTTCTTGGATTAATTTGAGCTAAACATTGGTGATTTTAGTTGTTGAGTTCTGTTATTATTTTAAGAATTCTTGAATTTTATATTTGGTTAATATTTCTAGGGCATTGATGATTCATGGTGGACATGGTTGTTAACTTTCTCGAACTTTCAAGTTGCTGATTTTGGGAGTGTTGAGGTGTGAGTTTGGAGTATTATGAGTTCTGATACTAACTCATATAGGATGAAGGTGTTGGAACTCTGAGTGAGTAAAGGCTGGAATTTTGATTGCTAAGTGAGAGAGCAGCAACCTTTGCTACACTCTATGGATAGCCCCACAATGACCAACCCTGGCTCACTTTGTAGTTCTAACGATGACACGCCACGCGTGAAGTTCTTGTGTAGTTTTTCGGGCAGTATATTGCCGAGGCCTCAGGATGGGAAGCTTCGGTATGTGGGCGGTGAGACAAGGATAGTGAGTGTTCCACGCGATATTTCTTTTGAGGAACTCATGGCGAAAATGAGGGAGATCTTTGAGGGGGCAATGGTATTAAAGTATCAGCAGCCTGATGAGGATCTTGATGCTCTTGTCTCGGTAGTGAATGATGATGATGTGGTCAATATGATGGAGGAATATGATAAGTTGGGTTCTGGTGACGGATTTACTAGGCTCAGGATCTTTCTGTTTTCTCACCCTGATCAAGATGGATCATTGCATTTCTGTGATGGGGATGAGAGGGATAATGAGAGAAGGTATGTGGATGCTTTGAATAGTCTTAATGAATCCCCGGAATACAGAACGGCTCAACATAATGAATTTCAGGTTACAGGTCCATTAGATGATCTCCACGTTGCGGAACCGTGCTTTAATCAGATGAATCTTGATGGTAGCCTCCATAATCTGAGGAGTAACGATGCGCATATGCCTCAGATCAACTTGCGTCACCTTACAATTCCACATATGGGTTTTGCTCAGCCCCAACAATCGGTTAATCAGAGGTATAATGAAATGGAGGCCCCGTGGAGTCCAGCATACTATTCTCCTAGGCAGCCGGGACACCTTGATCCACGGCCAATGTCAGATTTTCCAAATTCTCCTTCATCGTCACGGTACTATTCTCCCTACCCAGAGTTCCAAGAGAAAAGTTTTGATCGAATGCCTGAAGAGTACAGTCGTCTTCAGGTTAACCATCCATCCCTATATGATCATCAGCCTCAATATACGGATAACATACTATTATTTCCGAATGGACCTGTACCAGACAAGGCTGGCTTTCCAGGAAACATCCTTCACGGTGCTAACGCATTTGAGGGGAACAGTATCTGTGAGCATTGCCGAATGACTTTTCAGCGCAATCAACCTCACCCCGATTCCTCTTGGAAGCCTGGAGAACATTCTCATTTCGATATGGTAAATGGATTCCACCAGGTTGCAAATCCTTGTGCTGAGTGCCCACCAAAAAGAGAAATGTTTCCGGTGACTGCCGATGCCAGTTTGCACCACTCATACTACCCCGTCGAACAAACTGATCCTCGTTGCCGTCAGAATGAGACTCATAGTCATGAAAGAGGGTGGAGCGTGCAGCATCAACCAAATGCTCGAGTTGAGGAACCACAGATCCATGCGTCTGGAGCTGGTAGGTCGACAGATCACTATGTTGCGGAAAATGCTGCCAATATATCACTTTCCCATAGCAATTTGATTGACGGGCATCAGGTCCTCGCACAAGGTCTTAATTATGAAGACCTTCGTCACATTCGAACTGGACGGGATCCTGTTCAGGTATATCATGACCAGGTGGTAGCCACGGGATCTCAGATTCATCTTCCCTCCATGGATGATCGTGGAGTTCGATATGGAAATCCACCTTATGCTTATGGACCAGATGCAGCCTACCAGGTTCCTCAAGCAAATATGCCTGCACATTCTTTGTGGAGGAATGTTCAAAGCCCAAGTCAGGGAGGTCCTTCGTACGAGGTTGCTAATCCATCACAGTTGGTCAATGGCTCCGCTAGCCCTGGATTTGTCAGGGGTATAATGGAAAGTAGTTCTAGGTTACAAGCTGGGATGGAGAACCAAAATGCTTGGCTTGATTCTTCACAGAAAAGGGTGGGATTTGATGGTTTTTCCGTTCCTGAATATTCTTATGTACCAGCCCAAAACTTGATCTCAAATGCTCACCCCGTGGGAAATCAGTCCATGCATACTGTGGAAGCTATTCAGGCACCTGGTGGCATTCATACATTTGCTACTCTGGAGGATCCGTCGTTAAAATTTGATTCAGAACCGTTTCTTGGTGATAGGCCAGCCTCATTGAATAGGTCTGGGACAAGGTTAAATGCTGATATGTGTGTTGGCGAGAAGGAGAGTTTTATTCGCCAGGAAGGGGAACAGCTATGTCCTTCAGTGTTGGTGGAAGGCTCTAATATGTGCAGCGGAACTCCGGTAGAAGTATCAATCAACAAAAATTCTAATAACCTTGTATCTCTTGGGTCCACTTGGCTGGAAAATGCTGGAAAAGAAGGTGGTTTTGCAGATACTGAGACTAATCCAAAGGATCAGTTGGCTTGCTTACCTGATCAGATTCCTTCTGCAAAAAAGGTGGAATTACAAAGTGTTAAGGATGTAAAAGCTGAAGTCCAAGAAAATGCCGATTCCATTCACGAGCATGACACTGTTGCTAAAAAGGGGAATGAGAATGATGCAGAGTTAGCTGTGAGGGTCACTATATTATGTTATTAGTTATGTTTTATTATGTGTGATTCTATTTAAAATATAAAATACCATCTCTTGATTTACAGGATGCGAATGGGGGCTTGGAATTTGATTCTGACGACAATGTTAACAATGCCAAGATTGAGCCAACAAAGGCTGAGGAAGAAGCTATCGAGAAGGGATTGCAGGTTCTTAAAATCACTTTGTTCTGTTTCCCCTTCCCTTACTAGTCTCATGCTGACACTCTTTTCTGCATTCCCACTATAGATTATGGGGAAATCCTTTCTTGTTAAGTTTTGATTCACATTAGTTGCTTCTTCTCTTTCCTCTCAGTTTTTCCTGAGGAGATTATAGGGAAAACCTTCTGCTTTGATTTGTTTATATTTCATTTATTTTTAATGAATATTTTGTCAGGTTTTGTTTGTTTCACACGTATTATTTGAATAAAACTGTATTCATGTTGCGTTGATATAGACAATCAAGAATGAAGATCTCGAGGAGATCCGGGAGTTGGGTTCTGGGACATATGGATCAGTTTATCATGGGAAGTGGAAGGGGTCAGATGTGGCTATAAAGAGAATCAAAGCCAGCTGCTTTGCGGGGAGGCCATCTGAAAGGGAACGTCTGGTATGTCCGTAATCTATACAATTCTTTGATTTCGAAACTTCTGGTTTGTAAGCATGGTGGATCCTCTTCTTTTCACTTTCTCACTTTTGTAACAAGTATATTTCTGGGCTTTATTTACCATCGGATACTTCTCCATCAGTGGCATCAGAATACTGCAAATGGTTGTAAATGTGAAGATTCATAAGCTCTTTCCTCTTCTCCTTCTGTGCTCCTGCTAAGATTCTTTTGTCAAACTTCCGTGACCCAGATTAGTAAGAAACATGACAAGTCTACTGTTTGCGATCACAGTGATTTGTTGAAAAGAGTCACCTAGATCCACTGATCTCCTAGCAAACCCCGAATTCTCTTCTGCTGTTCTAGTAATGATGAAATAGTGACGTGAACCACTGACTTTCTCTATCCAAATTACAAGGGAAGATTATTAGAGTCCATCCTTTTGTTGAGTTGGATTTGTGAGACTAAAGTTACTACTGATAAATTTTACCTTATAATAAAAAAGACTAAAGTTACTACTAGTAATTGTACTATTTTAATTTTCTACTTTATTAAACTAACCTTTAAATCAAGAGTTCCTAAGTATACCGACGTCTGATCTAAAGAACATACCCAGTAAGTGAATCACATTTTAGCTGAGGCGGTAAACTGTGAAGACGTTGCTGTTCCGCGAACTATATGGATATATATTAGGTAACACTGGTTCCAACTGTCAGTAAGTTATATTACACTGAGCTATAATCCTCTCCTTTTTGCCAATAGTTTTCTGTTGCAATGCGAGCATAGCTTTAAGATGACCACTCTTTCATATCATCTTTATATTGAATGTCTACACAATAAAAACCTAAAATTCCATTATTATCTTTAATGTTTATGAGGAAGAACAAGCCATTTTAGTAGGTGTTATCTGGGAGTAGGCTTTTGAGGCAGATGCCTTTATACTTCTCATACTTTCTCACTGTTCTTACTCTATCCTAGTCCTAGTATTAGGTAGTTATTGTGGATATTCACTGGAAAAGGTCAGTTCTAATATCTACACCTTCTAATTAGAAGTATTGAAATATTACTTTAGCCTTTTTCTACCCAAAAAGGAAGAAAATAAGTGGAAGAAGTTGAAAACAGGGATTGAAATGACAATGGTCAAGGGTGGTCTAGCATTTCTATCAAAACTTCTGCTTATGACCTGAGTTCTAATGGTGAAATTTAATTTAATCCTACACTTTGCTTATAGCGCCTCTTTGTTTCATTCTGTCTTCATTCTGCAGAATTAGTCTATTTTTTAGCCGATCTTATTTTCCTCTTCTGGTCATTAGATTGCAGATTTTTGGAGGGAAGCTCTGACATTAAGTTCACTGCACCATCCAAATGTTGTTTCTTTTTACGGTGTAGTTCGTGATGGCCCAGATGGATCTTTAGCAACTGTTACAGAATTCATGGTTAATGGATCCTTGAAACAGTTTTTACAGAAAAAAGACAGGTACATTTTGCTTTCCAGTTATCTAGGAGGTAACCATCAGAGTTGGACTTCATTATTTTCGTACTTTCATTAAGTTAAAGGACATTATCAATAGTTCTAGATAGTTCGCATCTTCAACATATCTTTGATAACTATTTATTCGACAGGACTATTGATCGTCGTAAAAGGCTTATCATTGCCATGGATACTGCTTTTGGAATGGAGTATCTGCATGGGAAAAACATTGTTCACTTTGATCTGAAATGTGAAAATCTGTTGGTAAATATGCGGGATCCACATCGACCCGTCTGCAAGGTATGATGAATACTCATATTTTCTTTTAGTCTTGGGTATATACTCATATTTGTTAGGCAATATCCTTGAGCGCTACAGCGCAGTCACAAAAATGCATTTGGATTTGTGGAGTTCAGTAACACTGCAACTCTCGTACTGTAGTGGATATATGTAGCGCCTCACACTGCATCGCTTTACCTTTAGATTGGTGATCTTGGCCTATCAAAGGTGAAACAACACACTTTAGTCTCAGGAGGTGTTCGTGGCACTTTACCCTGGATGGCGCCTGAGCTTCTAAGTGGAAAAACTAAGGTGACAGAGAAGGTAAGGTTGTCCTTTAAGTGGAAGTTATGTGTGCTCTTTCATATGAAGTGATCGTTACATTTTCTGCGATGCAGATTGATGTTTACTCTTTTGGAATTGTTATGTGGGAGTTGCTCACTGGTGATGAACCATATGCAGATATGCATTGTGCTTCAATAATAGGTATATGCCCATTCTAAATACTTCCCCAGACCCCATTAATGGGATTCTACTGGGTTGTTGTTGTTGCCCATTCTAAATACATGTTATTCTTCTTTTCTCTTTGTTCGCTAGACAAATCAATCTCCTCTACTTGCTTGTATCACCTGAAACTTCCCTTAAAATAACTACTGAAAAAAGAACTAAGAAAGAAAGGAGACAATTCACCAAGTGGGTGCAGTATCTGTTTGAATCCCTTTCCATTTGTGACTTTCTATCAATGGTTACTTGTGAATGCTTGCTGATGGACTCTTAATCTAGGCAGCGAGCGTCTAGGTCATATATGAGAATAGTACCAATTATACTGTACAATGCAATCGAAACGTGATTGATCATTTATGCTGTCTGATGGTTATCCATTTCTATTTGCTGTTGCGGTTGTCTTAATGGCTCTGGCATATTTTCTGTCTTTGCATGGCTAGCCTTGTGATTGTAAATTGTTAAGGAAACGGATTTGGACCTAATTCAACCCCAAGAGCTAGCTCATCAGACAAACAACCCATTCCTCAACCAATGTGGGACACAAACGCCCCCTCACTATGCACGCCCAGCACTAGACAACGACGTCTGTGAACAATATGACATGGAGGCCCAACATTGGTTAAACCAAGAATTGGGTTGAGTCTATCTGATACACTGTTGAAGTGTGCGACTATCTCATCTAAAAGCTTAAACTATTAGAGAGGTCACACTTTTAATTAATTATTTATTTAGTTATATCTTCAACACAAATTACAGTGATGCAAGGTGTCTGCTTACTATATATGGGCTGTATCTGTTACTTATGTACAAAAACCAGTTTCCGCATTCTGGACGTGTGTAAATATTTTCATATTACTTGGAGGGATTACTCATCTTGTTTTTTGATATATAGGAGGAATTGTTAACAATACACTGCGTCCACAAATACCAACATGGTGTGATCCTGAATGGAAAGCGCTGATGGAGAGTTGTTGGGCCCCTGATCCTGCAGAGAGGCCATCATTCTCAGAAATCTCTCAAAAATTGAGAACTATGGCAGCGGCAATGAACGTGAAATAATGCCTGTTTCAGGAGTTACCATACTCACTCCTTCCAAAACAATCAGTCGTTCACATATTGACCGAGAAAGATGAAAATAAACGGTAGCCCATGTTTCACGTCGATGTTGTTACTGTCTCCCAAGATGGCACCAAACTTTAATAAACATTTCATATATATGTTTTCTCGTCCGGTAACTTCATATGGCCTATTAACAATATGAAGTCATTGCAACACGGACGTCCTAGTGCTATATTGAAGATCATATTACAAAACTTTGAATCATACTATGGTCTTGAAGCCGAGTAGTACGTTTATGCATCTTCCGAAAGACCATCGGGGTTGGCTGGCATTTCAACTTTGTGCAGGTCTCAGCATATGTTAAGGTTATGATGATGCTGTGCAGTTCATTCAGATATTGATTTTTCTTGTTTCAGATATCTGTTGGAACTGGTAAAGCAGTGTATATAAATTAATGACAATTTACACATCCGAAGTTATATGATTTTCATTTTCTGTATTACATTAGCATACAGCCATACAGTATAAAATCTGTAGGCAGGTAAGTTGCTCACTTTTGCAATGAAGGAAGCACCCATTGCTCTACCTGGTTGAATTTTGAAGTGTAACAACTTGTTGAGATAAGGTCCCCTTAAGTTTTATACACAAAGTTATACTCTGCACCATATCCTTTGTAATTTTTATGTCCCATAGCTTCGACATATCATTTCGCCTTGTTTATTTTCAGTGCAAGAGTGCTCGATTAGTGAGGTTTTTACTCTTTCAAGGGTGATCTATTCTAGGCAAATCTTGTAGATCTCTGTCACGATTACGATTTAAGCCCGTGGCACTTGTTGTTCGCTTTAAGGCCAACATGCCGCATGGATTTGTCTCTTGGGTTATGCCATATTGCGCTACAAAAGTGCGCGTATCACGTGAATTTATTTTATGCCTTATAAAGTATTTTACTTTCTTCTTTCATTTCGATGTGGGGTTCGCCTAAAGTGACATGTGCACCCCTTCTTCAGAAGCTTGCCAGTGCTGCTTGACGCCCCTCATCGGCCTGTCCTCTGTCATGGGCGTTACACTCTTCCAGCGTCCCTATCTCTTTTATTATTGAGCATTCATTTAGCTTTTTTCGGTGGTGATCCAAACTGTTTGATAAAGCCAATCTTCTCAATGTCTAACTAGCCGATCTTGACCCCTATAACTTTGAGGCAAAACATCGAAACGAGTTTCACAATGATTATTAATTTATCAGGAATATCTTCTTTTATTTGTACTTGAAACCGACAGTATTTTATTTGTACTTGAAACGGACAGTATGAGCAAGCAGCCTGGCACAGATGAAGCTAACTCTTATCTCAAGCAAAAATAAACTTATGATTGCCCTCTACCTTTGCTAATTCTTGTGTGTTCTTCTAGTTTATTGTCTAGTTATTCTAGGATCATCTTCTAACTAAATAAAGATGGAGCTAAGTGCATGAAACTAAATATAAAATTTAGTTTATATTTAATAAAGATACATCAAAAATTGATATTTTCTTGTCCCAATCTACCAAACCAACCTAACTAAGGCAAGCTAGTGTTTGTATAAACACCTAGTTGACTTAATTCCTTTCTTCTGTTGTTTCCTTTTTTTTTTTCCTTTTATTTGACTAGTTTCCTAATTTTTGCTGGAACCAATTAGTTTTTAAAGGAATTAAAAAAGAATAGAGTTAAGAGTAAAAGCAAAGGTCAAATTCCTTGACATCATCAAATGATAGTTGATATCTCTAGAAACTGCACAAGTCCTTTTGTGTACCTAATACGCGGGATTGTACTTTTCAACAAAACGTCAACTTTTGTATTTACCATTTTGACTTACTACGTGTCAAGTGGATACTCTTAGAGTGATTTTATTATAACAGAAGAAAAAACTATTGGTGTTGAGAAATTAGATGGCAAAAATGTAGCAACTTCCAATG
>AWOL01S0337810.1:4108-17523 GCA_000715115.1 Nicotiana otophora | reverse complement strand
CCCCCATATTTATGGTATTTGCATTAAGAAGTAAAATAAAGCAAAATATATAATAAAAGAAACACAAACTAAATCCCAAAACCTAAACTTACTCTCCCTCAGCCGCCATTCTCCCTCCCCACTTTCTTATTTCTTTCTTTTGCCATTTGTAGTTGGCAATAATTCAAGGCTACGAGAAAGACAAAGAGGATCAATAAGAGTGTATCTGTCACCACCCCAATTCATCCTCCGTAGGATATCGTGATGGTACCTATTTTTTAAAAGTAGGTAAGCCTAATAAATTACGGAATAACATAATAAGAGTCTGAAACTCAAACCTCAATAGTTGTAATAAATGAAAATTGCAAATCAAAGAACTACAATCTTCCAAAATCCGGTAGAAACAAGTCACAAGTTTCTAAGAGAAATACAAATATCTCTATACATCACAATCTACTAAAATAAGGAAAACAACATTATAAGGATAGAGAGGGACTCCGAGGTCTACGGATGCTGGCAGATGTACCTTGAAGTCTCCGCACACAGGTAGCTCACTGATATCTGGGCTGATAAGAAGTACCTGAATCTTGACAAAAAGATGTGCACAAGTATAGTATGAGTACACCACAGTGGTACCCAGTAAGTGTCAAGCCTAACCTCGATAGAGTAGTGACGAGATCAGGTCAGGCCCTACTGAAAATAATAAAAAAGTAAGACAAAGGATATAATAATATAACGAAATGACTGAGAAGTGAACAACATGGCAAATAGAGGTAAACAACAGGGGCGCTCCCGAGGTACCGCCTCGTAGTCCCGAAAGTAAATATGTAGTGCAGGGGAATCTCCCGAGGAACCGTCTTGTAGTCCCAAAAGTAAATATGCAGTACAAGGGGATCTCCCGAGGAGCCGCCTCATAATCCCAAAAGTAAATATGCAATACAAGGGGATCTCCCGAGGAACCACCTCGTAGTCCCAAAAGTAAATATGTAGTACAGGGGATCTCCCGAGGAACCACCTCGTAGTCCCAAAAGTAAATATGTAGTACAGGGGATCTCCCGAGGAATCGCCTCGTAGTCCCAAAGTAAATATGCAACACACATCCAAAGGAAACAACGAATTTACAGCAAGAATCTCACAGTTAAAGATTTAAATCAAATCAAATAAGTAGGTAATTCAACTAGGCATGTTGCACATATTGCAAGTAAGAGTTAGGGCACGTAGACATGTGATACTAGACTAAACATGATCACTACATATACTAAAGCAACTTAGTTAAAGAATTTAAAAGAAGACTACTCGGCAAGAACCGATATTTCCAAATTTAGCCCGTGTACGCACTCGTCACCTCGCGTACACGACGCTCACATATCACAAAATGTTACAACAGTATCAAATCCTAATAGAATTTCTCCCACACAAGGTTAGACAAACCACTTACCTCAAACCAAGCTCAATCAATCAATAAGAATGCCTTTTCCTCGATTTTTCGACTCCGATCGTCTCGAATCTAGTCACAATTAATTCGATTCGATCAATACAAATTATAGGAACAGATTTCATATGAAAACATAAATTTTCCAACAAAAATCCGAAATTTAACTCAAAAATCGTCCGTAGAGCCCACATCTCGGAACCCGACAAAAGTTACAAAATTCGAAAGCCCATTCAACCACGAGTCTAACCATACTAATTTTACCTAATTCCGACATCAACTCGATCCTCAAATCTTCAAATTAAACAAGAGGGTTTTCTAAATTTTCTAACTTAATTCACCCATTAAATGTTAAAAACAACCATGGATTTGGGTAATTTAACCAATATTGAGTTAAGAACACCTTTCCCGTTATATTTCTTGAAAATCTCCCAAAAATCGCCTATCTCCGAGCTCTAAATCGGTAAAAATAAAAAATGGGACGAAGTCCCATTTTCAGAACTTAAACTTTCTGTCCAGTGGTTTGTTCTTCGCGAACGCGACAGCGCCCTCGCGTTCGCGAAGCATATTCTTTTGTGTTGCCCGAATTTCTTCTTCGCGAACGCGATGCTTTACCAAGCTTTGCCATCGCGAACGCGAGCTACCCTTCGCGAACGCGAAGCTTTAATGTCCCACTGTCCCCAAATGTTCTATGCGAACGCGAACGCCTTCACGCGTTCGCGATGAACACTGGATCAACCCTTCACGAACGCGAAGAACAAACTCGCCTGCCTCCAGTTCTTCTTCGCGAACGCGAAGAAGGAAACCAGACAGTGCATCAGAAAATTCCAACAAAGTTCTAAGTCAAAAATTCAATCCGTTAACCATCCGAAACTCACCCGAGGCCCCCGGGATCTCTACCAAATACATCAACAGGTCCTAAAACATCATACGAACTTAGTCGAAGCCTCAAATCACATCAAACAACACTAAGAACACGAATCATACCCCAATTCAAGCCTAATGAAACTAAGAAATTCCAACTTCTACAACTGATGCTGAAACCTATCAAATGAAGTCCGATTGACCTCAAATTTTGCGCACAAGTCATAAATGACATAACGGACATGTTTTAATTTCTAGAATCGGATTCTAACCCCGGTATCAAAAAGTCAACTCTCCGGTCAAACTTTCCAAAAATTAAACTTTCGTCATTTCAAGCCTCATTCCACTAAGGACCTCCAAATCACAATCTGGACACGCTCCTAAGTCCAAAATCACCCAACGGAGCTAACAGAACTATCAAAATTGAAATTCGTACCGTTTATACATAAGTCAACATTCGATCAACTTTTCCAACTTAAGTTTTCAATTATGAGACTAAGTATCTCAATTTACTCTGAAATTCTTCCGGACCCGAGCCAACTAACTCGGTAAGTCATAAAATAACTGTAAAGCATAAATTGAGCAGCAAATGGGGAAATGGGATTGTAATATTAAAAACGATCGGTCGGATCGTTACAATATCCTCATTGCGATCTCCATTTATGGACAGAAATTTTAACTTATCGGTTCGTCTCTTCCTAGGTAAGATCATGTTTTTATATCATAGTATTTCTGAATCTTCTTATGCTTACTTGAGTTTGAGGTTTTTAGTTCAGTTTTACAGGTTATTCTAGCATTTTGATAGATATTATGCCTTATTTTTTATAAGTGGTGAGTGCAATTTTAAAGATTTTGTGCCTTACACCTAATTGACTTGGATTTCTGCTTCAATTGTTTGTTTTTGATTTACAGGATGCTCAAGAGAAAAGTGCCTTTGAGAAATTGTACTCTCTTCCAATGCCAAACTGTAAGTTTTTCTTCTTTTTTTTCCACCTTCTTAAGTTTTATGATGTTTATTTAAATGTTTTTTTCCCTTCTGTGTTGAAACAAGTTTAGATCTTTTTGCACCTGATTCCTGGCTAAGTTTTTGCTTATTCCATGATTCATTAAATTTTTATTTATTAACTCTAAATGCATCTAACTGGTGTATGTTCTGGGAATTCAAATATAAATTTCTCACAAGATCAATTTATTTTATATTTCAGTCTAGTGATTACGGAGAGTGCTTCATATATTTTTGGATGCATAAAGATCAACGAGTGCGATTAGGGTGAAAACATAAATCATCAAGATCAAGCGGGGGTGACAACATCAATCTTCAAGCAAATGCTTATGTTCGTTTAATGTGGAATGTCGTACATTATTTCTGATCTCTATTATCATCAAGCCTCACATCGGCTAGTTCTTTTCTTCAAAGTTTAGTTATTGTAAAAGAGTTATGTACTGCAGATACTATTAATTGATTAATATAAATGTGTATATTGAAATTTATTTTGTGAATTTTTTTAAATGTCAATTTGTGTAGAATTAGTTATTTCTCAAGCTAATATATTATTACTATTTGTTTTAGTATAATATGCACAACCATAGAATAATTGAAATATTTTAGACAAAAATAAAATAGCGAAGAAACAGGGTGATGGGAAGTTTCATCGCTACTAAAATCAATATTCTGTCCAAAAATAATAATAATATAGTCTAACGTCATCTTTTTTGTATGATTTGTAGCCATAAAACTTTTTGCCCGTAGCGAAACAAAAATACTTTTGCCACGGACTAATATATGAAAGCAGTTACATATCTAAACTTCCGTGGCAAATAAATTTAAAACTTTTACCACGCTATATCACTTTGTGGCTACCATATAAAAATAGCTACAAATTAATTTGTTGTGGCAAGAGTGTAAAATCATTTGCTATAAATATATTTATCGTGGCAAAAGTATAAAAATTTTTGCTATGAATATAGCTACAACACAAAATTTTTATAGCAATAAGTATTAATCCTTAGCCACGGATCATGTAAAGTTTGTAGCTAACTTTTAGCTACGCTACATTTTGCTATGAATGCTACGGAAAAAAATATTGTGACTAAAGTGTTTAACCATAGAAATTTTCATAATTTGCTACAATGTGTTTTGTAGCTATAAATGCATCATGTTATAGTGTTAGTTTCCGTTATTTATATTCGTAAGTTTTAGCTGGCTTTCATTATTTGATTATATTTACCCTCAAAATCGGATAACAATTGAATTTGTAAGTGATTTTAAGGCTAACTTGATACAAAGTGATAAACTAAGTTGCAATTGAAATAAACAATGATAATGTAAATTCAAACCACACGAATTGGACAGTTTCAATCTCGGAAGGTTAGCTACCTTCGAGCCAGATGCACTTTGATCAGTATCACGATACAGAAGAACAAGAGCTTTAAGAGAAAAATAATAATGTATTGCTTTAGAATGCGTGTTAAAATATGTTAAATGAATCATCTGATCCCTTTTATATAGTAGAGGAGTCCTACTTTAGGTACAATTCTATAAAAGGTAAACAATCTCTTGATTTGCCGATTGCCAGTTCCTCATTGATACGTGCCGAGATTCTCGCCGCAATATCCGACCCGTCACGGATATTTCGGTCTTCTGTTATGCTAATAATGTTTCTTTGAGCTCGTTCGGGGCTAGGATCGATTTCGGGATCACGGTCTCGATATTCTTTAAAGGCTGGCGTTCCAACCCCAAGTTCTAGCCCGGTGGGACTTGGGGCCAATCTTCAGTACTTTATTACCATATTCCAATCCTGACCTACCATGTAGCAGGCGAGCTCGATTTTNTCACGGTCTCGATATTCTTTAAAGGCTGGCGTTCCAAACCCAAGTTCTAGCCCGGTGGGACTTGGGGTCAATCTTCAGTACTTTATTACCATATTCCAAACCTGACCTACCATGTAGTAGGCGAGCTCGATTTCGACCGTATATAGACAGCCCCCTCGTTTTTCGGAGAGTAGACGACGAGGAATGACATGAGCTTCCGGTTCTTGCTTCGGTACCCCGCGACAGAATTGACAAAACAAACGAAACGTCTCGTCAGTCAAGTCTTATTGGCATTAAATGCATGTCAGCCGTCGGTCGGCCATTACTAGATGTGAACCGCCACTGAAATATTATAAATACCTCTTCCTTTGTTAATTCCAACTTTACATTCAAACCTTCTACCCTCGTACCTTTGAAATTTCAATACTTTCTAGCAGTTATACTTTGGTTATTTGAGATCCTTTGCAAGAACCCTTGTTCATTTCCATCTCTAGCCACTAAGTGTACTCCTTTAACTTCCTTTTTTTCCTCATTTTTCCTCCATTTTCAAAGAAAATTGCGAAAACTCCCTCTACCTCACGGTCGGCTACTGAGGAAACCGCTTCGCATACTGTTATCGAGGAACCAGTACCGGAACCCCCATTGAAAATGTTCGTCCCTGGAGGATGCTCGGTAACCGCCAATTTTAAGGTTGAAAAACCTTCTCCCGTATAAGGGCGGTGTGAGGAGGTCTCGAGATACATATGCTCAATCACTGAAGAAGTCCTCCCTACGGTCAAAAAGGACTGCAATTGGGTTGACAAGCACGTGGTGGTTCCCGGACCCGATGAAGACATCACCACCCACGTCGAGGGACACTTAAGTATTTACACTTATCCCTTTACATTGAGCCCATTGGATCCGGTCATCATCGACTTCTGCAAAAGATACGAGGTATGCCTCAGTCAAATTCACCCCTCATTCTGGAGGATCGTGATCCTTCTTCGGTTCTTCGTGAGCAAGGCTGATGGATGCTCGTTCACCATCGACTATCTCATGCACCTATACAGTCCCTGAATCTTTCGGGGAGGGGGAGGGACTGATCAAGCTCGCGTATCAGGCCAGTAAAGCCCCGTTCTCGAGTATTGATGAAGATCGAGATCGGGACTGGTTAGGACGTTTCATCCGAGTGAGGACCTCAGACTTGATCCCAGCCGAGTTCATGCCGTTCCCCAAGAAGTGAAATATATCACGCAAGTAAAATTTCGTTTTCAAAATCTTAATTTACATTTTGTTTTTCTTCCTTCTTATCAGTGCTTTGTGGTGGTGCAGCTATCGCTCGGGTCCCGAATGCAGTCCCTCGACTCAAGGAGTGGGTCCAGAGCATCTTGTTACAAAGGCCATATTTCGAGCAATCATGGCGCGAACTTGCGAAGGGCCGGTGGGAGGACTGTTCTCATGGTGAGATTCCTTTCTCGAGTAAGCAATATTTGGGTTCCTCTCGTGTCATTAAGTTCTCACTTGTTTCATTTCCTTTTGCAGGTTTATCCAAGGACGTCACACTTAGGCCTTCATATGATGGCGAGAACTTTCCTGACGAGTCCCCTGCTCCAAGACATGGTGATAAGAAGAAAAGAAAGAGGGCTTCGAGTTATCCGAGCTTGGAGAAGAAGAAACCAAAGAGAAGGTTGATGCGCAAATCCAAAGAAAGCACAAGCACTCGAGCACCATCTTCGGATTCACTCTATCGGTTGAGGGACGAATCCGAAAAAGAAAGGGAAGCCTTCGATCTGATGGCCCGCGTGTCATCGCAACCCGAGGGGCAAGGGGCCTTCGAACCGGAGAGAGGCGAGGCTGATTTGTCTCAAGTTAGGAAAGCCGACAAGGAGGCCGTGGCCGAAGCTTCCCGGGATGTGGGCAATGACCCAAAAGAAGAACATAGTGTGATAGACATTACCGAGTCGCCCTTGTACACTGAGTCCATGTATAACGAGACTCAGACGATGATAGAATTTTGCATCGAGGGGGCCCACATAGCGAACGACCCCTTCCGCGGCTTTTTTGATGTCGTGGATTCTACCGCCACAGAGGACGTCACCTGGTTGGGCTTGGAGGTGTTGAAGAAGAGTCCATCTTCGAGAACAAGCGGGCCTTCCTCAAGCCCGAAACTGATCAACCAGTTTCCAGCTCCGAGTGTGGATCCTGATCGGAAGTGATCGATCATCATCTCCATTCTGGAGGATGCCGGGGTCCTCTCTGCCCCCGTAGGGGAGGCCAGCTACCTTCGGTGTCTGGTGACCGAGGAAGACCAAGCTAAGATGAACGAAGTAGACGCGCCCTGCCTGTTCAATGAAGCACAACAGGCGCTAAACTGGGTAACTTCAAATATATCTTGTTGACTGTAATTTGTATTTAGACTAATTTTTAGATGGTCCTAACGTTTTTCTTTGTGTCTGCGGGCCTCAGTGCTTCATCAAAAAACTTTTCTTCGATATCGGGACGATCTGAACCAACTTGAAGCCGAGGTCAGAGGGATCACTGAGAAGAGAGATACTTACAAACTTCTCAGCGAACAGCGTGAAAGGGAGACTAAGAACATCCAAGCTGAGCTAGAGGTGGCTCGAAAGGAGCATGCCGACCTGGTCGAGCAGCTAAAAATATTTTAGGTTAGCGACGATGAGCTAAACTCGGTGACTAATGGTCGAAATCCGCAAGTCCAACAGAAAACTGATTGGATCGACCAACTTCGAACTGAGATGGATGCTGTCATGGCCGAGACCGACGAATGGAAAGGCAGGATGGACCGTTTGGCCTCGAAAAAGGAGACTGCTCAGGCGCAGCTGACTTCGATTGAGACCTAGATTCGAGCGGCAAAGGAAAAGGCTGAGGTGCAGGCCAAAAAGGTTGAGAAGCTCCAGTCTCAGCTAAGTACGGTAGTCTCTGATCGAGAAAATCTTGCCAAGGAGCTTGAAACGGCTGAGTCGGTGGTCTTGGTGGTTAAAGCTGATGCCGACGAGATGGTGGCAAAAATATAAGGCCAATATCGAGGCGGCCCAGGATCTAACAAAGGATATCATTGAGCATGCGAGGCGGTAATCCCGAAGGGAGGCCCTCGAGGATATTCATGCTCGGTATTTCAACTTTTCAGCCGAAATCGAGAGTGCTAAGGGGCTCGAAGCCGAGGACAAGAAGTTGGCTTATCCCGAGGATGAAGAAGGCTCCGAGGGTTCGAGTGGATCCGAGGGTGGAGGAGACTCCGAAGACCCTGGCGACGAGGCTGGCTCCGGTGAAGACCAGGACATTTAAGTGCCTTGTACGTTTTCTTTATTTTTTGTATTTTTGTACTTTTGTACTTTTTTGTCAAGGCCATTTTACCCTTGTAAAGACGATATGTATATATTATACAAGGCTTCATTTTCTGTCACGACCCAAAATTCATTAATGGTCGTGATGGAGCCTAACACCGCTGTTAGGAAAGCCAACAATAGTTGATTAACTCGATTATTTATTTTAGTATTTTGAAATCATAATTTTCCTTCAATTAAATAATCAGAAATAGAATTTACAGAGTAAATGATAATATTTTCCCAACTACAATATTAAACAACTCATAAGTACCCCCAAAATCTAGTGCCACAAGTGCATGAACATCATCTAGGATGCAAAATAAAATACAACATCTGTCCGGAATACAAATTAGACAGGAAAAATACAAATAACCCTGGAGGAGACTCTGCTGGCTGCGGATCGTAACCTGAAATACAGCTCGCGGCAAGTCCCCCATCATCCGTGCCTAAAGGACCATCGGACATAAAAGTATCTGCACAAAAATGTGCAGCAAGTGTAGTATGAGTACGTAAATCCACGTGTACCTAGTAAGTATCTAGCCTAACCCCAGAGGAGTCGTGACGAGGGGTCGACATCGACAGTCACTAGTGGTTCAATAATATCAGGTACAGTAAGGAGGTGAACAAATTTGAGGCAAAGTAAATAAATGAAATAAACAAGTGTAAATTTGTGGTACAATTATCCTCCTTACAATAAACTCAGGCTCTTAATTAGCAATTCCTCCTCAACCAGAGCGCGCGCGCGCGCACACACACACATATACATACATATATATATATATATGTGTGTGTGTATAATGGACCTCACCAAATAGGTTGTTATGATTCGAATCAGGAAAAGACACACAGATACTCTGGCTTCTTGCCAAATATTACGCATGATTCTATGAGGATATTTTTATAGAAATGCCGAGGCGTACGGTTCGATCCAACATAAATATTAAGTTGTGCACTGCCGAGGGTCGAACGGCACGAACTATAGATGCATCTATTAAACTGCCGAGGCAAACGGCCCGATCTCATTAGAATAAGAAGTTTAAACGGGTCTTTGTCCCCTCACTCGTGAATGAACATGTGAGTTATAATTTTTAAGGAAACTTATTCGATAACAACACATAACGCGCGAGAAATCCGTAAGAGGAACACCAATATTCCGTGGCAAATCATAAAACTCGCGAAAACTCTACAATAGCAAGTCCATCACTCTACGCATGTCTAGTCTCAAGTCATAATGTGAAATAAAAAAATTAGACGAGCAAGGATAATCCCTATAGTACAAGTACAACATGATGTAAACCTAAGTCTACCCGGACAATAATATGAATCTAACTACGTACGGACTCTCATCACCTCATGCGTACGTAATCCCCGCAACAAGTTACACATTAAATATATCACCTAGGGGTAGTTTTCCCCTCACAGAGTTAGACATGAACTTACCTCGCTCCGCAGTTCCGTAATCGGCTCCAACGCCGCTCTAACACCTCAAACCGGTACCCGTCACTCCAAAACTAGTCAAACAATGTGTAAACCAATAAGAATATACTCTAATACTCATAACAAATCAATTTAGACAAATAACCAACTCCGCTCGAAAAGTCGATTAAAATCACCCTCAGGCCCACGTGCCCGGATTCCGAAAGTTTTAGAAGATAACCATTACCCATAACCTCACGAACTCAAATATATAATTTATTTCCAATTCCATGCCCAAATTCGTGGTCAAAATCCAAAAATACCAATTCTAGGTTTTTTACCAAAAATCCCACAATTTTCCCAAATTTTCCTCCTTAAATCCAAATATAAACTTTACATTTAGCTCACAACAAGTAAGAAACTACTTACCTTGTGTTACATGATGAAGACTCCTCAAAATCTCCCAAGAACCGAGCTCTAAAAATCCCAATTGAAAATGAAGAAATGACCAAGTTCGATCCCTTATGTTCTGCCCAGTTTTCGCTTCTGCGGATTACCTGACCGCATTTGCGGTCCCGCTTCTACGGATCTCCCATCGCTTCTACGATCCAGGGCTTCCAGCCCATTTCTGCACATGTGGTCTCCCATACATGTAGTGGCAAAGCCAGAAAATTCAACAAGGGTGTTCAAACCTTTGCCAGTGGGCTATGTAAGGGTGTTCAAAGTTTATTTTTAATCAATAACAAGTAATATTTTACCTTATACGGAGTATAATTTTCCGGCGAAGGGTGGTCAATTGACCACCCTTAGAGGAACGTAGCTTCTCCCCTGCTTACATGTGGTCTCCCATGTGCAAATGCACATCCGCATCTGCGAATATGCTTCTGCACCTGCGCCCCCAGGATTTCTCTCATTCTCGCACCTGCGACGCACCTCCGCATCTGCCACCTCGCAGGTGCGGACAACCCTTTGCACCTGCGGTCACTGCCCAGCTTTACCTAAATCGCACCTGCGACCATTTCCTCGCTTCTGCGGTCACGCACCTGCGGTCAAATTTGCGCAGGTGCGATTACACCAGAACCGATGCACTTCAACCATCCTTGAAGCTTTAACTTGATCCGTTAACCATTCGAAACCACCCCGAGGCCCCCCGTGACCTCAACCAAACCTACCAACAAGTCCTAAAATACTATACGGACTTAGTCGAGCCTTCAAATCACATCACATAATGCTAAAATCACGAATCGCATCCCAATTCAGGCTTAATGAACTTTAGAACTTCAAATTTCTACATTCGATGCCGAAACCTATCAAATCACGTCCGATTGACCTCAAATTTTGCACACAAGTCACATTCGACATTATAAATTGANCTGGCTGCGGATCGTAACCTGAAATACAGCTCGCGGCAAGTCCCCCATCATCCGTGCCTAAAGGACCATCGGACATAAAAGTATCTGCACAAAAATGTGCAGCAAGTGTAGTATGAGTACGTAAATCCACGTGTACCTAGTAAGTATCTAGCCTAACCCCAGAGGAGTCGTGACGAGGGGTCGACATCGACAGTCACTAGTGGTTCAATAATATCAGGTACAGTAAGGAGGTGAACAAATTTGAGGCAAAGTAAATAAATGAAATAAACAAGTGTAAATTTGTGGTACAATTATCCTCCTTACAATAAACTCAGGCTCTTAATTAGCAATTCCTCCTCAACCAGAGCGCGCGCGCGCGCACACACACACATATACATACATATATATATATATATGTGTGTGTGTATAATGGACCTCACCAAATAGGTTGTTATGATTCGAATCAGGAAAAGACACACAGATACTCTGGCTTCTTGCCAAATATTACGCATGATTCTATGAGGATATTTTTATAGAAATGCCGAGGCGTACGGTTCGATCCAACATAAATATTAAGTTGTGCACTGCCGAGGGTCGAACGGCACGAACTATAGATGCATCTATTAAACTGCCGAGGCAAACGGCCCGATCTCATTAGAATAAGAAGTTTAAACGGGTCTTTGTCCCCTCACTCGTGAATGAACATGTGAGTTATAATTTTTAAGGAAACTTATTCGATAACAACACATAACGCGCGAGAAATCCGTAAGAGGAACACCAATATTCCGTGGCAAATTATAAAACTCGCGAAAACTCTACAATAGCAAGTCCATCACTCTACGCATGTCTAGTCTCAAGTCATAATGTGAAATAAAAAAATTAGACGAGCAAGGATAATCCCTATAGTACAAGTACAACATGATGTAAACCTAAGTCTACCCGGACAATAATATGAATCTAACTACGTACGGACTCTCATCACCTCATGCGTACGTAATCCCCGCAACAAGTTACACATTAAATATATCACCTAGGGGTAGTTTTCCCCTCACAGAGTTAGACATGAACTTACCTCGCTCCGCAGTTCCGTAATCGGCTCCAACGCCGCTCTAACACCTCAAACCGGTACCCGTCACTCCAAAACTAGTCAAACAATGTGTAAACCAATAAGAATATACTCTAATACTCATAACAAATCAATTTAGACAAATAACCAACTCCGCTCGAAAAGTCGATTAAAATCACCCTCAGGCCCACGTGCCCGGATTCCGAAAGTTTTAGAAGATAACCATTACCCATAACCTCACGAACTCAAATATATAATTTATTTCCAATTCCATGCCCAAATTCGTGGTCAAAATCCAAAAATACCAATTCTAGGTTTTTTACCAAAAATCCCACAATTTTCCCAAATTTTCCTCCTTAAATCCAAATATAAACTTTACATTTAGCTCACAACAAGTAAGAAACTACTTACCTTGTGTTACATGATGAAGACTCCTCAAAATCACACAAGAACCGAGCTCTAAAAATCCCAATTGAAAATGAAGAAATGACCAAGTTCGATCCCTTATGTTCTGCCCAGTTTTCGCTTCTGCGGATTACCTGACCGCATTTGCGGTCCCGCTTCTACGGATCTCCCATCGCTTCTACGATCCAGGGCTTCCAGCCCATTTCTGCACATGTGGTCTCCCATACATGTAGTGGCAAAGCCAGAAAATTCAACAAGGGTGTTCAAACCTTTGCCAGTGGGCTATGTAAGGGTGTTCAAAGTTTATTTTTAATCAATAACAAGTAATATTTTACCTTATACGGAGTATAATTTTCCGGCGAAGGGTGGTCAATTGACCACCCTTAGAGGAACGTAGCTTCTCCCCTGCTTACATGTGGTCTCCCATGTGCAAATGCACATCCGCATCTGCGAATATGCTTCTGCACCTGCGCCCCCAGGATTTCTCTCATTCTCGCACCTGCGACGCACCTCCGCATCTGCCACCTCGCAGGTGCGGACAACCCTTTGCACCTGCGGTCACTGCCCAGCTTTACCTAAATCGCACCTGCGACCATTTCCTCGCTTCTGCGGTCACGCACCTGCGGTCAAATTTGCGCAGGTGCGATTACACCAGAACCGATGCACTTCAACCATCCTTGAAGCTTTAACTTGATCCGTTAACCATTCGAAACCACCCCGAGGCCCCCCGTGACCTCAACCAAACCTACCAACAAGTCCTAAAA
>AWOL01S0337627.1:0-14393 GCA_000715115.1 Nicotiana otophora | reverse complement strand
AGGTCTCACGAGTCATGAGCAAGTCTAGTAGAGTCTTGCAGATCGGTACGGAGACGTCTGTACATATCTTTGAGAGGCTATAGGGTTGTTAGGAAACATTACTTTCTTTCGTTCTCTGTCATGTGGATGTGTTTATCTGTCATGCCCTGACCTCGGGGAGCACTACCAGCGCTCAACAGAGATATCCCGGCCGAGCAAGCCTGTACAATACCTTCTACCCAAACTTACTCATGAATAAAGATGAGATCCATTTCATTAATTAGACAACGAGGAGGATCATGTGAACAACATTAATTCCTTATCATTAGTTACATCATTTATAAAGTTCAAAATACATACACTTTCATAGATTGAAGTGGAGCGTGGGATACAAATACCACATTACTAGTTTGACTTCTCCAACACCAATATACCACCTACACTATGTGTACGGAGCCTCTAATAGATACAAAAGAGTACGGTGATAGTGTCGGCAACAAGGCCCCGACTATACCTCAAAACACAATACACAAGGAACAAAAGATATACGACCCCGATATGAAGTGGGGCTCACCAAGTCAGCTAGGAAGAGGGTGTACCGCTATTAATGAACAAAACCGCCTGCTGTGAAACCACCTGTATTCATTAAAGATGCAGCGCCCCTGGCAAAAGGGACATTAGTACATATAAAATAGTACTAGTATGAATAACTAAACACCCTCTCAATAGAACGAATGATAACACAAGGAAAGACTATCATAAAATCAGTGAGAGCCTCAAACAGTACCAAAACATCAAGTTAGGAGCAAGACAAGTTTTCAAGTAAATTTCCATATTTTAGGTTGGGAGATCTTAACACCGATATGCCACCGTGAGTTTAGCACGGAGTCCGATCACCGCCCGATCGACTAGGCTTTCCTACCCAATGACATCAGCCACAATTACAATCATTATCTCAATCTCAATCATTGTTTCAATCATAATCGCAAGCACAACCACCACCATGTGTACGACACGACGTCCGATCACGACCCGACCGACTAGGCCGTCTCACCATAATTCCATATGGATTGACATAACCCTTTTTTATAAATCATCTCATCCCAATAAAGGGGAATATTCTCATCACATCAATCTCATCCTAATAAAGGGGAATATTCTCATCACATCAATCTCATCCCAATAAAGGAGTGCAATCACAATTCAGTCTTACACTGACACGTGTAGTTTCAGGGTTAGGTTATTTCAACCTACCTTTCATCGGTGACTAACAATACTCCCATGGTGTTTATTTATTTAAAGAATTGACAGCTCATTTCATTATCTTTTATATATAATTTATTTAATTGGCACCAATGGCCATAACAAAGCATTTCTATTGAAGACTTTAAGTCAACGTGTGAGCAAATAAGAATGTTAAGCACATTGAGATTTCTTATACAATTTGGCATAATAGCTTTCATTTGGATCACGACTTGAAGTTATAACATTTAGATATGCAACCCATGCTTCGAGCACATTTTCAAATAGAACATAACATTACGGGAACATTTCGAATACATATTAAAAATATATCTTTTGACACAAGGCTTATTCAGAATAATTAATTTATAATGAATAACTCGGGACTTATAAGGACATTGAGAGGTTCAATTCTAAGAGAGAAGTTTAGCCAACATACCTTGCCTCAAGCTTTTTAAAATATTACAATGTTCCGTAATTCTTAGCCACTTCGATCTATTTAGACTTATAGCAAAATTGAACACAAATTAGGAAGGAGTTTATGGTTCCAACTCATTTGAGCATTTTATCAAACACTAGGTGTGCATTAAGGTGTCAAGGTCCTCTTATGGTGGATTTCCCTCACCCCACAACCCAAGGTCTACCCATTTGGGCTCAACTACCTTCCCACACTCACGATTGTACATGCATGCATAGATACACTTTCGTACCCAAGAATTGCTTGCATTATTACCTATTTTTGGTTAAATCTCGAAATTGAGGGTTAGGGTGAGGATGAAGACCTAGTGAGTTTTGCTTGTGAATTCTTCAACTTTGAGCAAGAGTTGATGAACAATAGCCTTAGGAACTTCCCCTCTCACCCTAGACCACTCCCCACTCTCTAAATATCAGTTAGAACCATCCAAAATAACCCACAAGTTATTCTTTTGAAAATGGGATCGAGTGAAATTTTCCAAACTTAAACTTTACGAAGTCGGGTCTGCGGTCGCAGACCGGACCGCAAAATAGGTATGCGGCCCGCAAAGGGGACCGCAGAAAAGGGTCCCAAAATTGGGTTGTTCGGGTTGGGTCTGCGGCAGGTCTGCGGTCCACAGTCCAGTTCTACGGTCCGCAGACCAGTTCTGGAGTCGCATAATACGTCGCAGATCTCCCCTCCGAAAAACTTCATGTTGGATCTGCAGTGGATTGTGTGGCCCGCGAAATAGTTATGCAGCTGCATAATGGGTCGCAAAATGACCTCCAAAAATGGGCCATTTCTCAACTTCACTCTGCGGCGGTTCTGCGGCCCATAGAGTGATTCTGCGGTCGCATAGTGGACCGCATAAATGCCCTGCTCTGCCAAATATTTTCTTCAACTTCCCCAACATAGTATTCAACCCAACAAGTCCGTCAACACACAAGTTTGTCTTAGCACCACGAAACCCCGAGTTTTAGGTTAGATTTAATAGGGCCTTAGATCCTCTCCCGCTTAAGATCATTCGTCCTTGAATGAGGGCCAAAATCCGCCATTAGAAACTAATGTGACTCAACTGCTATAACACACACAAATAGTTCCAAATATTTGACTAACTCCCTAAATTTCCAAAAGCTTCGCCAGAGTTTCCCTTGTAACTGGTCCTATCCACCTGTCATAGAATCCCAGAAACAAACCTTAATAACATATACATGAACCAACGACGCAACATAACGTAAAAACAACGTCAACCGTGGCCTCACGAGCAGTATATTACCAAAACGGAACACCCTTAACATCAACTATACAAATGATACATAATTCAGATGGAACAATTTCATAGAATTGATTACATAGCTAGTCAAACAAATGAGGGTACTTCTTCTTCATATCTTCCTCGGCCTCCCAAGTGGCCTCTTCAACTTGTTGGTTTCACCATAGTACTTTCACGGAGGCAATTTCTTTATTTCTTAGCTTACGAACTTGCCTATCAAGAATGGCAACTGGAATTTCTTCATAAGTCAATTCCTCGTTAACCTCGATAGCCACAACTAGAACAATAAGCGATGGATCTCCAACCACCTTCTTCAACATGGATACGTGGAACAGCAGGTGCACTAAAGACATATTTGGAGGTAGTTCAGGCTTGTAAGCCACCCGACCAATCCTTTGAATGATTATGTATGGTCCAACATACCTCGGACTCAACTTCCCTTTCTTACCAAACCGCATTATACCATTCATGGGGGAAACCTTCAAGAATACCTAAGCATCCTCTTTAAACTCTAAATCCATGCGACGCACATCTGAATAGGACTTTTGACGACTCTGAGCAGTTTTCAACCATTCCGTAATGATCTTAACCTTCTTCATAGCCTGATGCACGAGGTCTGGCCCTATCAACTCTGCTTCCCAAATCTCGAACCATCCAATTTGGGGTCTACATCTCCTAACATATAAAACCTTGAATAGTGCCATCTGAGTACTAGCATGATAACTATTGTTGTAAGCAAATTCTATGAGTGAAAAATAATCATCCCAGCTACCCTTGAAGTCAAGAACACAAGCTTGCAAGATATCCTCAAGCGTCTGAATAGTCCGCTCTGCCTGCCCATCAGTCTGCGGGTGAAAGGTTGTACTAAGATTCACCTGAGTACCCAAACCTTGCTGAAATTTCTTCCAAACTTTAGCCGTGAAATGTGCCCCTCGATCTAAGATAATAGAAACTGGAGTGCCATGCAACCTGACTATTTCCTTGATATATAACTAAGCATACTGTTCTGCTATGTCGGTAGCCTTAACAGGTAAGAAGTGAGCTAATTTTGTGAGTCGATCCACAATCGCCCAAATCGAGTCATACTTACGAGGAGTGCGAGATAGTCCCACCACAAAGTCCATATTGATCATCTCCTACTTCCATATTGGAATTTCTATGTTCTGTGCCAACCCACCGGGCCTTTGGTGCTTGGCCTTCACTTGCTAACAATTTGGACATCTTTACACAAAGTACGCTACATTCCTCTTTATATCATTCCACCAGTAGACTTCCCTAAGATCATGATACATATTTGTAGAGCTCGGGTGCACGAAATACCTAGAAGTGTGAGTCTCGGTCATGATTCTTTCCCGGAGACCATCTACATTTGGAACACATAGTCACCCTTGGTACCTTAGTGTACCATCATCCATGCTAAGATAAAAGGCCGTGGTCTTATGTTTATGAATCCCCTCCTTCAATTGTACGAACAATGGATCATTATATTACTTCTCCTTGACTTCCACGACAAGTGACGATTCAGCCCTATTTTGCATAATCACCCCTCCTTCACTAGAGTCCGTAAGACGAACTCCCAAACTAGCCAACCGATGAACCTCCTTGGCCAACTACCTTTCACATGCCTCCAAGTGAGCCAAACTACCCATAGATTTTCGGCTAAAAGCATCCTCTACAATATAAGCCTTCCCCGGGTGATACAGAATATCGATGTCATAATCCTCGAGTAACTCAAGCCATCTTCTCTGCCTCAGATTCAATTCCTTCTATTTGAAAATATATTGAAGGCTCTTATGGTCCGTGAATATATCCACATGGACCCCATACAAATAACGACGCCAAATCTTCAATGCAAATACCACCGCTGCAAGCTCTAAGTCATGTGTTAGATAGTTCTTTTCATGATTCTTGAGTTGCCTAGAAGCATAAACTATCACCTTGCCATGTTGCATTAATACACACCCATGTCTGATTCTTGAAGCATCGCAATATACCACAAACTCATATGTACTCTCTGGTAGAGTCAACACCGGTGCTGTAGTCAATCTTGATTTCAACTCTTGGAAGCTCCTTTCACAAGCATCTGACCTTTGAAACTTAACCGCCTTCTACGTCAATTTAGTCAACGGAGAGGCAAGAGTAGAGAACCCCTCCACAAATTTCCTATAATACCCCGCTAAGCCTAAGAAACTGTGAATCTCTTTTGGAGTTGTAAGTCTAGGCCAATTCTTCACAATTGCAATCTTCTGAGGATCAACCTTAATTCCTTCTCTGGAGATGACATGACCTAAGAACGTGATAGATTCAAGCCAAAATTCACATTTCGAAAACTTCTCATACAACCTGTACTGATATAGAGTCTGTAGAACTGCCATGAGATGATCGACATGGTCCTCTCGACTTCGCAAATATGTAGATATCGTCAATAAACTCTATCACGAAGGAATCAAGAAAACACTTGAAGACTCGATTCATAAGATCCATGAAAGCTTCGGGGGCATCTGTTAGCCCAAAAGACATTAACAGGAATTCAAAGTGCCTATATCGGGTCCTGAAAGCTGTTTTCCGAATATCATGCTCCCTAATATTCAATTGGTGATACCTGGATCTTAAATCAATCTTGTTGAAGTACTTAACAGCCTACAATTGATCAAATAAGTTATCTATCCTTGGCAGTGGGTACTTATTTTTGATTGTGACCTTGTTGAGCTGCCGATGGTCAATACACATTCTTAATGACCCATCCTTCTTTCTTACAAAGAGAATCGGTGAGCCCCAAGGCAACACACTCAGCCAAATCAAACCTTCCTCTAACAAATCATTTAATTGTTCCTTTAGCTCCTTCGATTCTGTCGGTGCCATTCTGTAGGGTGGAATAAATATAGGTTGTTTGCCCGACATCACATCAATCCCAAAATCAATCTCCCTATCTGGTCGAATCCCAGGGAGCTCATCCATAAAGACCTCCAAAAATTCATTCACAACCGGCACGTACTCAAGTGTAGGTGCCTCAGTATTGGTGTCCGTAACTCAAACCAAATGGTAAATACACCCCTTGTTGATCATCTTTGTGGCATTAAGGTAAGAAATAAACCTACCATTCAGGACCACATCACCCCTTACATTCAATCACTGACTCGTTTGGAAATTACAACCTAACAGTTCTGGTTCGACAGTCAAGCATGGCAAAACATGAATAAAGCCAGTCCATACCTATTATTACATCAAAATCAACCATCCCCAATTCAATGAGATCGGCCATAGTGTTCCGACCACGTACCGTGACAACACAATCCCTATAAACCTACATGACCACGATAGACTCACTAACCGGAGCAGATACAGAGAACGGCTCATGATGTTGTTCTGGTTCTATCCCAAATTCCATAGCAACATAAGGAGTGACATAGGACAAAGTGGATCCAGGATCAATAAGATCATATACATCATGGGATTGGACAGTCAATATACATGTGACAACATCTGGAGAAGCCTTTGAACTCTAGCGACCCTTCATAGCATAGAAACAGCTGGGTCCTCCCGAACTCTGTGTACTACCCCTAGTTGAACCATGCCCTGCGGGTGCTGGAGTGCCTCGAGATGGAGGAGGTGTTGCGGATGTAGTAGCTGCAAAACTAGATGGATGTGTCGTACCCCTGCTCACACCCTGGCAAGAAGAACAACAATCTCTCTGAATGTGACCCCTCAATCCGCACCCATAGCATATAGGTGGGTCCATGTAGCAGACTCCTAAGTGCATATTCCCGCACCTAGGGAATAGGGCCTCCTCTGCAGCTGGAATCTCCCACCAGGACAACCCTGCTGGTAGGATCCCTTATTGCCCAAAACGGGCCTAAAATGACTCCATTGCTGCTGATTGGGCCCTGACAGCGGTGCATTGACTGAAGACTGAGCAAAAGACTGGGATGGCTCTGATGAACCTCCCGTGAATGCTGACCTACCATCACCACCACCTAAAGAACCTCCAAGGTTTCCCGCGGACTGGGCCTTGCTTCTACTCTCTCGCTCCATCCTATTCTTCAATTTACGGTTCTTTGTAGCTTGAGAAAATGCCACCATCTTCCCATAGATCATATCAGAATTCAAGGCAGCTGTAGCGACCTCATTAATGACCAAGGGGCTAAGGCCCGGCACAAACCCGCGCACTCTCGCCTCCATAGTGGGAAGCATGTATACAACATACTTGAACAGATGCGCGAATCTCATATGGTACTCCCACACACTCAGACTACCTTGCCCGAAGCTCTCAAACTCAGTGGCATGGGCTACCTTAGTCTCGGCATGAAGGAAATGTTCAATGAAAGCATCAGTGAACTCATTCTACTTCGCTGGAGGGCTCCCTTCCTCACGGGACTCCTCCCACAATTAAACACAAGCATATGCCACCTCTTTCAGGAGGTAGGAAGCCAACTCCACTGCTTCCATCTCAGTAGCACGAATAACCCGAAGAGTCTTGTGCTTCTCATCAATGAAGTGCTCGGGGTCCTCCTCGGGATTAGTACCCGTGAACACTGGAGAATCTAACTGAAGAAACTTGTTCACCCTAGAACTAGCAGATTCCCCTGGCTGACTGGAAGAAGTAGGCGCAACATTTGATCTTTGGGATTGAGAAGCCACTATCTGAGCCAACATCTGTATGGCTCCCCTAAGATCCCCCTTAGCAATATCGGGACCGGAAGCTGGGGCTGGAGGTGGAACTGGAATATCAGTTGGAGGGATCGTTGCACCCTCAATAGGTGCAGGAGCTGGTGCAGTCTAATCAGGTGTAGTGGAATCAGGTAGTGTAGTAGTCGGGGGAATATTCTCACCCCTCGGGTGCTCACCCTCATCATCAAGTAAAGAATAAACTGCCACTCCTGGGGTGGCATTGGCCCCTTGGCAAGTTTTTTCTTTCTTCCTAGGTGCCATGTACTAAATATTATAGGAATGCACGAGTTAGAGGAGGAACAATCTTACAATCAGCTTTATCGCACGATCTAGAAAATCAAAGAAAGGCGTTATTCCTAAATTCTTAAGTAACCTACTAATTATGGATGTGGTCGACAACAAATCGATAAGGACTCTACTAGACATGGCTCCGAGACATCCTAGGACACTTTAAAACCTTAGGCTCTGACACCAAGTTTGTCATTCCCCGACCTTGGGGATCGCGACCGATGCTCAATCGAGATACCCCGGCCGAGCAAGCATGTACAATACCTTCTACCCAAACTTACTCATGAATAAAGAGGAGATCCATTTCATTAATTAGACAATGAGGAGGATCATGTGAACAACACCAATTCCTTATCATTAGTTACATTATTTATAAAGTTCAAAATACATACACTTTCATAGTTTGAAGTGGAACGTGCGATAAAAATACAACATTACTAGTTTGACTTCCCCAACACCAACATACCACCCACACTATGTCTACGGAGCCTCTAATAGATACAAAAGATTACGGTGATAGTGCCGGCAACAAGGCCCCGGCTATACCTTAAAACACAATAAACAAGGAACAAAAGATATACCACCCCGATATGAAGTGGGGATCACCAAGTCAGCTGGGAAGAGGTTATACCACTATCAATGTTCAAAACCGCCTGCCGTGGAACCACCTGCATCTATTAAAGGTGCAGTACCCCTGGCAAAAGGGAAGTTAGTAAATATGGAATAGTAGTAGTATGAATAACTAAACACCCTCTCAATAGAACGAATGATAACACAAGGAAGGACAATCATAAAATCAATGAGAGCCTCAAACAGTACCAAAATATCAAGTTAGAAGCAAGACAAGCTTTCAAGTAAATTTCCATATTTTAGGTTGGGAGATCTTAGCACTGATATACCACCGTGATTTTAGCATGGAGTCTGATCACGGCCCGAACGGCTAGGACGTC
Organism: Nicotiana otophora; assembly: GCA_000715115.1. Lineage (NCBI taxonomy): Eukaryota > Viridiplantae > Streptophyta > Magnoliopsida > Solanales > Solanaceae > Nicotiana > Nicotiana otophora. The sequence continues at coordinate 5,539 of AWOL01S0337627.1, read as the reverse complement.
TTACCCAAAGACATCAACCACAATCACAATCATTATCTCAATCTCAATAATTATTTAAATCATAATCTCAAGCACAATCACCACCATGTGTGCTGCATGGCGTCCGATCACGACCCGACCAGCTAGGTCATCTCACCACAATGTCGTATGGATCGAAATCACCCTTTTCTAGTAATCATCTCATCCCAATAAATGGGAATATTCTCATCACATCAATCTCATCCCAATAAAGGGGTACAATCATAATTCAGTCCTACACCGGCACGTGTAGTTTCAGGGTTAGGTTATTTCAACCTACCCTTTCTCGGTCACTAACGATACTCCCAGGGTGTTTATTTATTTAAAGGATTGAAAGCTTATTTCATTATCTTTTATATATCATTCATTTCATTGGCACCAATGTCCATAGCACAATGTCACTCTTGGCACGTTGGCCGTATTTCATATTACATATTCATCTCTTTCACCTTCAAACATCATCACGGATCATCAACAACAAAGCATTTCTATTGAAGACTTTAACTCCACATATGAGCAAAATAAGAATGTTAAGCACATTGAGATTTATTACACAATTTGGCATAATAGCTTTCATTTGGATCACGACTTGAAGTTATAACATTTAGATATGCAACCCATGCTTCGAGCACATTTTCAAATAAAACATAACATAACGGGAACATTTGGAATACATATTGAACATATATCTTTAGAAACAAGGCTTATTCAAAATAATCAATTTATAATGAACAATTCGTGACTTACAAGGACATTGAGAGGTTCAATTCTAAGAGAAAGGTTTAGCCAACATACCTCGCATCGAGCTTTTTAAATTACTACAATGTTCCCACATTCTTAGCTATTTCGATCTATTTAGAATTATAGCAAAATTGAACAAATATTAGGAAGGAGTTTATGGTTCCAGCTCATTTGAGTATTTTATCAAACACTAGGTGCGCATTAAGGTCTCAAGGTCCTCCTATGGTGGATTTGCCTCGCCCCACAACCCAAGGTCTACCCATTTGGGCTCAACTACCTTCCCACACTCATGATTGTACATGCATGCATAGATACACTTTCATACCCAAGAATTGCTTGCCTTATTACCTATATTTGGTTAAATCTCGAAATTGAGGGTTAGGGTATATAATCTTACCTCTAGGATGAAGACCTAGTGAGTTTTTCTTGTGAATTCTTCAACTTTGAGCAAGAGTTGATGAACAATAGCCTTAGGAACGTTTTCTCTCACTCTAGACCACTCCCCTATCTTTAAATATCAGCTAGGACTAGCCAAAATAACCCACAAGTTATTTTTATGAAAATGGTATCGCGTGAAATTTTCCAAACTTAAACTCTATGAAGTCGGGTCTACGTTCGCAGACTTGACCGCAAAACAGGTATGTGGCCCGCAAAGGGGACCACAGAAAAGGATACCAATACTAGGTTGTTTGGGTTGGGTCTGCGGCAGGTCTGCAGTCCGCAGACCAGTTCTGCGGTCGCATAATGCGTCGCAGAAATCCCCTCCAAAAAACATCATGCTGGATTTGCGATGGATTGTGTGGCTCGCGAAATGGTTATGCGGCTGCATAATGGATCGCAAAATGACCTCCAAAAATGGGCCATTTCTCAGCTTCACTCTGCGATGATTCTGCGGCCCGTATAGTGATTTTGCGGTCGCATAGTGGACCGTATAAATGCCCTACTCTGCCAAATATTTTCTTCAACTCCCCAATGCACTATTCAACCCAATAAGTTTGTCAACACATAAGTCTGTCTTGGCACCACGAAACCCCGAGTTTTAGGTGACATTTTACGGGGCCTTACATTATCCTTAAGTCTGAATCCTTGATTTTCTATTCTCTCATAGATTGTGAGGTCCCAATAATCGGGTGCATGTGCCGTGAGAGTCCGGGGTCGAGGAAGAGGTAGGGGAGGAGCACGTGCCGCAGCTATAGCCCCTACTCGTGGAGCTATTGTTGAGCCACCAATAGCTTCTGTTATGGAGCAGGTGCATGATTATGTGGAGGCGGGGTCCCTAGCTCAGGTTCCCAAGGCTTATTTGTCTCGCCAGTTGTTCAGAATGCTTTGATCCATATGGTTGGTCTGTTTGAGAGTTTGGCTCAGGCTAGGGCATTTCCTATTGTACCAACTATTTACCAGGCAGGGGGCAGAGCGCAGACTCTGGCTAACCATACCCAGAGCAGGTGGCCCACGGGTATCAGACTCCTACAGTGCTACCGGTTGGGGGAGTTCAGCTTACTATTGCTACACAACATGAGGATAGGTCCACGATGTCAGCTGAAGAGATTAGATAAGTACACAAAGTTGCATCCTCCTGACTTTAGTGGTACACCTTCAGAGGACGCTCGGGGATTCTTGGATCGGTGTCATAATATTCTGTGCAACTAGGGACTAGTTGAGTCTAATGAAGTTGACTTCACTTCCTTCAAGATGTAAGGTCCGGTCAAGAGGTGAGTTGAGGAGGATCACCTCCTCTTACATGTGCTTAGTTCATTAGGGTTGTTTTGGAGTAGTTTGTGCCACGCACTGGGAGAGATGAGTTGAGGAGGCAGTATGACTACCTACAGTAGTGCCAGATGTCAGTTATTGAGTATGAGATGAGGTTTACAAAGTTGTCTTGTCATGTTACTGCTTTTATTTCCACAAAGGAGAAGGGAGTGAGGAGATCCATTGAGGTTCTTCACTATAGTATTTGCCTTGATTTTGTCACACCCTGACCTCGTGGAACGCGAGCGGCGCTCAACCGCGATACCTCAGTTAAGCAAGCTTGCTAGATGCCTTCTACTCAACCTTGCCTGTTAACAACATAATAATCAGTACAAGTGATAGACATGAGAAGAATCAAGTGTTCCACATTCCTTTTCTATTACTAAAGGATATTCATTTATGATTTCCAAAATATAACAAGTGTACAGATATGATGAAAACAAGTTCACCCAAATACTAACACTTACTAGTTTAATTCCCAACATCACACACCACCTACAACCTGTCTACAGAGCCTCTAAGTACAACATAAGAGAAGAATGGAAGTGCCAGCGACAAGGCCCCGGCTATACCTCAAAACATAAAGTACAACGTCAAATGACATGAATCCCGGAACAGAGTAGGGCTCACCAAAATCTGCTGAATAGAGAGTAACAGCTAACGAGGATCAAAACTGCCCGCTGATGAATCCACCTGCATCCATTGAAGATGCAGCGCCCCCGACAAAAAGGACGTTAGTACATATGGAATATTACTAGTATGTAAAGCTAAATGTCCTCTTTCAAAATAGAATGTCAATATAAGAAAGGAAAAACCACAGAAATAGCAAGTCACAATTAACAATATCCAAATGCCCAGTTAAAAATATAACAACTTTCAAAATACGAAAACAATATATATATTTTTGGTTGGGAGATTATTAGCACCGATATACCACTGTGTGTTTAGCACGGAGTCCAATCACGCCTGATCGGCTAGGCCATCTCCCCACGAACAATGTGGTTTGATATGTGGTGCGAAAGAAAGATGTTACCAAGAGTAGTACTACCATGTGCGCAACATGGCATCCGATCTCCAACCGATCGGCTAGGCCGCCTTCCCACATATGCCGTGTGGGTTGACTTTCCAATTCACAGCTAATATCAACCTCATCCCAATTAAGAGGAATAATCACAATCCACCCCTACACCGGCACGTGTAGTTTCGGGTATATGCCTTATGACCCACCCTTCCTCGGTTTGCTAATGATACTCCCAAAAACATTTTTGATTTGCACACAAGGGAAACAAAAGCATAAATATATTTTATATTCACCTCATTACCTTTCACACTATATACAGCCTCGTTAGTAACTTCAATCATTCACAACATCATTATAATTTCATTGGCTCTCTTGGCCATACTTATGATTCCTCATCCCAAGGCACGGTGGCCGTATCTTATATTCCACACTTTCATTTCTTTACTTTCAAGGATCATCAACATAAACATCAACATATAGAATATTCCGAAAATCATAACTTTAAGTTCATCAGTAATGAAGACTTTAAACACAATGGATTTCTTTCCAAGAAACGGAGTAAAATGATTGGCAATCGAAGCACAAGTTAAAATCATAAACGAGTAACACATCATTTATTCCCAAAAGGGCAATGCACAATTTCAACTCATGAATATATAAGAGCTTAAAATACATTGGCAATACTTACAAAGCACAACATTAGTTAAAACAATCACATTTGGGCATAACTTGGGTACATAAGCCTTTAGGAGAAATATATTTTTGATGTCAATTTGAAACAGTTGAATCAAGGCCTATTTCATAACCTTTCTCACGTCATTTCATTTCCTCGGCACCATTGGCCACAAGTATAACTTTTATTCTTGGCACGTTGGCTACACTTTTTATCTCCAATCAACTTCTTTCACTTTCAAGCATCCTTAAAGATTATCAACAACAAGGCATTTCTACTCAAGACTTTAAATACATATTTGAGCAACCAACCAAGCTAAGGGTCTTAGGCACATGTTATTTCCTACACAATTCGACATGCTAATTTTCATTAGAAACACGTTTTCAAATCATAACATATTAACACACAGCCCATGCTTAATCACCTTATCAAATAGTAACTCAACATAATAAGAACGTTTGGAATACAAATTGAACGCATATATCTTTTTACACAAGGCTTATACGGAATAATCAATTTATCATGAGCAACACGGCCATTGCGGGGTTAAATTCTAAAAGAGGAGTTTAGCAAACATACCTTGTTTGAGGTTTCCTTAAGTTACTACAATGTCCCAACACATCTAGCAATAATAATCTATAGGAAGATAGCGAAAATCAGATAATAATTAGAAGGATTCACACGGTGTAACTCTCTTAGGAATTTTGTCAAACACCTAGTATGCAAAATAGACAATAAAGCTCTACAATAGTAATCCTTTCCTACCTCAACCAATTTCAACAAGAACTACGCAAAATGGTTTATTAACCCCACATACTATAACCTATTGACACATGCATGGCCTATTTCCAACTCCATAACCTAATTAAACCCATAACAATTGTATGAAGGTTTTAGGACAAGGTCTTACCCGGGTAGATGATGGTCTAGTGAATGATTCCCTTGAATCTTCAAGATTGGGGCAGGGATTGATGATCAATGCACCTGGGGCTCCTTCCTCTCTCTCTAAAGAACTTCCCTCTCTCTAAACTATGTGTTTAACCCGGCTAAAATAAACCCAAAGTGGTTTTATAAGAAATAGGGTCAGGTTATAAAATAGGAAAATGGACCCTCCGAACTCAGGTCTGCGGTACAAAAATAGACCGAATAACGGATATGCGGTCCGAACAATGGACCGCAAAACTGATACCCAAAAATTGGAATGGTCTAGACAGGTCTACAACAGGTTTGCAGTCAGCAGACCACTTATACGGCCGCAGAATGGACTGCAGAAAGACCCAACAAAATTCTTCATGCCAAATCTGCGACGAAAAATGCAGACCACGAAACTACTATGC
>AWOL01S0337482.1:5735-32749 GCA_000715115.1 Nicotiana otophora | reverse complement strand
TATATATATATATATATATATATATATATATATATATATATATATATATATATATATACTGCCTCGACAATGAAATAATTGCCGTTATTTGCACTAATAATAAATTGTCACGTAATTTCTATTATTTAATCACAGACCATTTCATTTATACTACGACTTCCAATTCTGATAAAATTTACTAGTATTAATGTTAAACTAATTGCAATTATTTGCACTAATGTGATAACGTAAATGCCTTCCTCAGTAGTGGCTAGACAAAGGCTCACGTGGCTCTTTGTTTGGAACATGTATAAATATTGAGCACATGGTTCATACTTTTGATATACGAAAACATTTAGTTCATGATTTAACCAAAAAGAAAAAAACTTGAAAGAGAAAGAAAAGAAAATGTGTTCATTGCCCAATGAGAGCTTCAGCATTGAGCTGCAGCAGCTTGATGCTGATGATGGAAGAAATCAGAGAACTCAGTGGCTGCTAAATTCTCCAGCCCCACCAAGTTTTTGCAATGAAATCATAAACTCAGTTACTGAAACTGTTTTGCCACAAAAAAACAACAATTTTTCTTCAAATTCAAAGCAATATGGAGGTGGAGCTGTCTCTTCATTCTTGCAAGGCTTATTTCCAATCCTTAGTTGGGGAAGGAATTATAAAGTTAAAATGTTCAAGCATGATTTATTGGCTGGCTTAACTCTTGCCAGTCTCTGCATTCCTCAGGTATACTAGTAAATAAATTGTTGAACACACTTTTAACTACTTAATTATATTTTAAGTATGTCCACTCACGTACGAGCCTTACCTGCTCTGATACCATGTTGAATTGTGCGACTATCTTTCTAACAACTTAAACTTTAGATGAGATGGTCGCACAATTTAACACGAATATATGTTCCTTAGAATTTTTGAAATGTTGAATTTAAAAAAGAAAACTTATTGCAGAGTATAGGATATGCTAATCTTGCAAATCTTGAACCTCAATATGGCTTATGTAAGTTCCAATTCAAATTTTAGCTTTTGTTCATTTTTTTTAAATTGGTTTCCGTTTGTTTAGCTTATATCTTTTCCTGTCCATTATTTTAGACACTAGTGTTGTTCCACCATTGATATATGCTGTTATGGGAAGTTCGCGAGAGCTCGCTATTGGTCCTGTTGCTGTTGTATCACTGCTTCTTTCTGCAATGATAACCGAAATTGTAGATCCTGCAGTTGATCCTATTGCTTATACAAGCCTTGTTTTTACTGTCACTTTCTTTGCGGGTACATTCCAAGCTGCATTTGGCCTATTAAGGTTAGTAGTTTGCTTTTACAAGTGGCTCTGTCCCTTTTAGATTGTCCTTTTGGATTATGTTTGTTAATCTTGATGTTGTGCAGATTGGGTTTTCTTGTGGATTTTCTTTCACATGCTGCAATAGTGGGATTTATGGGAGGTGCAGCTATTGTAATTGGTCTTCAACAATTAAAGGGTTTCATAGGAATTAGTCATTTTACTACAAAAACTGATGTGGTGTCTGTACTTAAAGCTGTTTTCACATCATTTCATAACGAGACAGTAAGCATTTTTTTCTAATGGGAAATTTTTCACAGGTTTTTGTTTTCTCATCGTATTATGTGCTTACTTATTGGACTTGTTTCAGTTGTCTCCTCTTAATTTTGTACTTGGCTGTTCATTCCTCATCTTCATTCTAGCAACCAGATTTATAGTAAGTAATAAGGTGTACTCATTTGTCATTTTGGTGATTTTTCCTGTTTCATTCATTAATCTATTGGCCACCTGAAATACTGCAGGGTAAAAGGAATAAGAAACTATTCTGGCTACCAGCTATTGCTCCTTTGTTATCAGTGTTATTATCTACCTTAATGGTTTATTTAACAAAGGCTGATCGACATGGAGTCAAAATTGTAAAACACTTTAAAGGGGGTTTGAACCCAAGTTCAGTTCATCAATTGCAGTTCAACGGTCCACACCTGGGAGAAGTGGCGAAAATTGGACTAATTTGCGCTCTCGTGGCGCTAACTGTTAGTATCATACTCTTTGTTATCTCCTTTTGATTTACTTAAAGTCACTAAATTGGGAGGATTCTTAAAGTGGAATTCTCTTGAATCTTGATTTTCCTCAGGAAGCCATTGCTGTCGGCCGATCTTTCGCTTCAATGAAAGGCTATCATCTTGATGGGAACAAAGAAATGGTAGCCATGGGTTTCATGAACATTGTGGGGTCTTTATCTTCTTGTTATACAGCAACTGGTGAACTCTCAATTCTTTATCTTTTTAATATATTATGTTCAAAATCTTGAATATACATATGATATATGAGTTACATAAATTCTAATATAGTAATAAGTTATGCTAATAATTGTTACAGGTTCATTTTCAAGGACAGCAGTGAATTTCAGTGCAGGATGTGAAACAGTGGTGTCAAACATAGTTATGGCTATCACAGTTTTCATATCCCTGGAATTGTTAACCAAGCTTTTATACTACACTCCACTAGCTATCCTTGCATCGGTTATCTTATCCGCGCTACCTGGATTGATTGACATAAATGAAGCTTATCATATCTGGAAAGTTGACAAGATGGACTTCCTTGTTTGCATTGGTGCCTTCTTTGGAGTCCTGTTTGTATCTGTCGAAATTGGTCTTCTGGTCGCGGTAATTCAAATATTGTCTCTTGAGTTTACTGTATCAGAAGGTTTTTAGCATGTCAAACTATAAACAAGAACACATTCACTCATAAGTATATAAGAATACAACTTGCATTAAAGAAATATTATGTACTTGTCCCCTCAAACAAACATCTTGTGACTCGCATAATTACATAAAACCACATGAAATGCCAAAAAACTGAAAAAAAATGGATAGCCTGTGAGTCATTTGTGGGTTCCATGCTATAATGGAAATTTGCCTCTTTCATTGGCTCTTGTCCTTTAATTAAAAATAGAAGACTCATGTCAACTCTCTGGTCATCTGTCGTTTTCTTTGCAACTTGTAAATAAACATTACCTGCAAGATTACAACATTGCATATGCTTTATGCATGAGGTAGTCAGATTCATGCTCTACTTATCTCATTCTGTGTAAGTCAGAAGAATAAATCTATCTTTACCCAAATATCATTTGAAGTTTTGACTAAATAAGGTTTCTTGATTTAGGAGAGACTAATATTTTCCAGTTTCCATATCCACGGTTATGTAAGAATCTGAATTCCTATTAAGATATATTTTATGAAACAACTAGTCAAGTAAACTAGAAACTGAAGGAGTAAAAATAGTATCCTTAGAAAATCAAAGCACAAATACTTCATTGAAAGTAGTATTTGTTAGTAATGTCTATTTGGTCTATTGCAGGTTAGTATCTCATTTGCTAGAATAATACTCGATACCATTCGAGCAAGTACGGAAGTACAAGGAAGACTTCCCGGGACGACAGACACCTTTTGCGATATTACTCAATATCCAGGAGCTACTGGAACTTCAGGCATCTTGATCATTCGAATCAACTCTGGTTCACTTTGTTTTGCAAATGCTACTTCCATAAGAGAAAGGTATAGATAATTAACTCAAGCACTTTTGGAGGTGGAAATTAAGGAAATAGGAAAGAAATAAAGTTCAAGCCTAATTACTTGTTCACTTTCTTTTATTTCCAGGATGCTGAAATTGGTGACAGAAGCAAATGGTAGTGAGGAGAACACAAAGGAAAATGTTCATTTTTTAGTTCTAGATATGTCCAGTAAGTTTCATCATATGTAAAATTTCCAAATACTTGTCTTCTTGTTTTTTATTTTTTACCTTAGTTTGTTGTAACTACTAACAATATCTTGAACTCATTGGTTTGCAGATGTAATGAGCGTGGATACATCAGGAATAGCAGTGTTAGAAGAGTTGCACAGACAACTGGTTTCAAGAAGCATACAAGTAAGACCCTCAACTTTTTATGTAAATATGGTAGAATATAACACTATCACTGTTATTTAACGTGTTGTGGCAGGTTACTTGTCTTATTGTTTAAGGTCACTAATCGTAGTTATTATGCGCAATTACCCGTTTATACTAATCTTCATGACTCATGATGTTTCTTTTTTTCCATTCTGTTTATGCAGTTAGCTATAGCTAACCCAAGGTTAAGAGTCATTAACAAAATGAAGACAGCAAAATGTTTCGACAAACTAGGAAAAGGATGGATTTTCCTTACGATTGGGGATGCTATAGATGCCTGCCTGAGTCTCAAAATAGCTGATCCTAGCTCTACCAATTGTTGAAAATTTTATGTCCTTCATGTTTCTTGTTATATACAATTTGTATAATACAAAGCATTAAGAGCACAAAATGGAGCCTTATGTATTTCGAGATATTTGTAAAGTTGATAAAACACGATCTTGAAAGATAATATCATGCAACTAACTGAAGAACACTAGGAAGAATCAACCATGGAATGGCAAAAATTATTCTCCTCTTTAAGAGCCTTTCTAGATAAGCTTTTCAATAATATAAAATTCAACCATGCAAAATCCCTAGAATTTTTTTATAAAATAAAATAAAATAAAATCAAAACAAACAAAATCAACCGCTTATTATAAGATTCAACACCTCTATCTGAACTAGGGTTGTCTAAGGGCAGGGTAATACCCGTACAGGTTCGTACTCGTACTGGTACCGAATCGTACCGCTCTGGTTGGAGTTAGGGGTGAGGGATTTGGGTGAAAGGTAACAGTAATGGTAGGGAATCCGAAATAGTACCCTTAGTACCGGTATCGTAAGTACCCTTAAGGTACCGAACCAGTATCGAAGTTATTTTTGTCTCCATAGCCCCCAAGCATCCCTCTACCCCCTAATTTATGTTTTTAACCCCTAAGTTTATTCAAATACACTTTGGCCCTATTTTAAAACTATGAATATCTCATTTCATTCTTTCAATTTTCATCCAAAAACTCTTATATATATCTCTCTAATTCTCTATCTCTCTCTATCTCTAATTGCAAGTAACGTTTATAGCACTCAATTATTTTGGTATAACTTTTCAAGCATCAACATCAGGTATTCAGTGGCGTATGTTTTTGACTAAATTACTCTCTTTATCACTTGGGATAATATTCAAACAAAATTGGGCCCATGTTTTTAAAGTTTACCCGGTATAGCCCAGTTTGTATAGTGATGTAAACTAAGAGTCCACCAAACTATATAGAGAATCTATCAGTTCTCACAGAACACATACATAGTAGTAAGTAAATGATACAATAATATTTTACGTGAAAAACTCCCAACTACGGGATTAAAAATCACGACCTACACTCGTAGGATTCCAACTTCACTAACCGAGCAAACTTTAGATTACAACCTATTGTAACCTAAAAATTAAACTCTTAATCCCTCACCTACTTGCAATAACTCTATTGCAAACCTCTTTGTAATAACTCTATTACAAAGCTCATCATTTTGACTAATTCTAGCCAAACACAAACACATGATTTATGGTTTTACAGAAGATATCCTACAAGATGCTTCTAACTAAGCTGAGTAAGAATTACAAGTAAATAACATTAACAAAGATACAACAATACTAAGGACACATGATAAACTCAGTGCTGGAATTTGGTCCTTTATTCTGTTGCTACTTTGTTCTTCAAGCCTTGGAGTCAAATGAAGGCGGCAAAACACTTGAGAGAGATTTAATGATTTAGGGTATGCAAGTGTGTGTTTTCTCTTGTCACATGTTGGTAATATATAAGTGAGGTCATTGGGATGATGTAAGCAAGTATTTGGTACAAGGCATGCTTAATAAAGTGACTGTTGCACTGTTGCGTGTACAGTGCAATAGTGCAACGACTTTAACAGTTATAAGGAGTTGACTTGTATTGTGACCGAAGGAACTGATAGTCATATGTTCCATCTGTCATTTCTTTGTCTGATAATATTGTAACTTGTGCCAGACATGTGACTTGTTGTTCTGAGCACTTTGAGGTTGTGTATCAGATTCCCTATCTGGTTCTCATATGAAGTTTGTTAAATCATTAAAATACAAAGATACATAACTTATCAATTTCCCCATTTTTGATAATAACAAACTTAAAATTGAAGTTACCCCTGAGAACCAGATCTCTATACAATTCACCCTGCAGACTAGTTTTATTCCCCCTGAGAACCCGTTTCTTAGTTTTATTCCCCTTGAGAACCTGTTTCCCTTTCTTTTGTCCCCCTTCAATTTTCTTCCCCCTTTTGGCATCATAAAAGAATATATGCAAGTAAACGCAAAAACAAGTTCAGCAAAGTTAACTCATGACACTTGTGTGTATACAACATAGCTAAAAAATTAGAGCACAAGAGTATAACACGCATAACAAAAGACTGGGATGCTCATTAATTAATTTGAGAAGAAAACAAATGCAGTAGTACCATTGCTTACAAAATATCCACACAAAAAACAAACTTAAAGTACCACAGTCATAAAACCAACAAGCCAAAAATTGACATTGGGGTTAAGATAAACATCATTAAACTAGACACTGACAAGGGAACTGCTTAAGGGGCACTGGAAGAGAGAGGGAAAGATGAGAGGCAAGGGCTTTGAGAAAAATATCCACTCGAGCATTTATAGTCCGCTGCTCGTTTATCCACTGCTATTTCAGGTCCTCAACCTGTTTCCTCAAGTCTGCATTTTCAGCAGTCAAGCAGACAACCTCTGTACCCTGTGCACTTCTAGAACTAGGTTCCTCCTTGGTTTGACTGAGTTGTCCCTCAAGAATGGCATTCCTAGCCTTAAGCTTCCTTATTTCCTCGTTAGCAGTAGTCTGAGCATCAATTAACTAAGAAATAGTAGAATTGCTGCCAACACCCCCTTCTTGTCTATACACTCGCATTCCTCCAAGGTTGTCATTTAGAAAGTTTGCTTTCGAGTTCCCACTGCTGCTCTTCCCAAAGGGACTTTGAAGAATTCAAACACTCTAGTGAGTAAGAACCCTTAAGGCAAACCATGGTTCCCGTCCTTGAAGTCTGCCACCTTTTTCATATGTTCAATCATAATACCAGGCAGGTTGATGGTAGTGTATGCATCCAGTGCTTCCATAAGGAATAAGTCCGCTTTCGAAGTAATTGAATGCCTCTTTGCACGTGGAAGCAGGACCTTGTTCACCATATCCAACATAAGTTGATACTCTAGAAGGAGGGCCTTCTTGTACACCTGTCCCCCTCTCTGAACAACCTGCGCTTTTAGAATGATCTTTCTAAAGTCAGTGGGCACACCCAAGATACTTCCTAAAATAGCTTCATCCATCACAAAATCCACTCCATTAACCTTCAAGAAGATATTGTCGTCTTCCACAATAAACAGATCTGTGTAGAAACTGCGAACCTCCTCTTCATAAACCTTGGGACTCTGAATGGTAAATAGATGAGTCCACTTTTGAAACTCGCAGATTGCAAACAGCTGTTCATGCCTGACATTTCAAGAATTTCAGCGGCAAATGCTCTGCCTCATAGCACTATTTGCTTCTTCAGGTTTTCTCTTCTCTCAACTTCAAACACTTCTACTTTGGCTTTCTTGGAGGAACCAGGTTCCTCTCTGTCACTTGCCTTCCTCTTCTGAGACTTCTTCACACCTTTCTCCTTCTTTTCAGACTTACTTTTTTCACCAAATTTATTTTCTTCAACACACTTCTATGTATCAATCTCCACCCATTTCACAAACGGTCCTTTCTTGGACTTTATAAGCACAAATTTCTTAGAGGATTTACGAACCAAGAAAGCAGGTTCCTCATTCACCTCTTCATCTTCAACATTCACAAAGTTTCCCAGAGGCACATCCTCCCTATTCACTTACTTTCCACCTTTCACCAACCCTCTTCTTTTCTTTTTCTCCTTGTTTCTCTTCAAAGAACTCTCAAGAGCTTCTCTCTTCTGCTTCCTAGTAGTGGGTCTTTTAAGAACGGACTATTTGGAAACTGCCCAACCACTTCTAGCAGCAATACAACTTGCCACAGTCACATCATCATATTACTCCTCACTGTTATCATTCTCTTCTTTAGGCAAAGGTCTCATCTCAGAAATTACAAAATCTAATGGCATTGAATCAAAGTGAGGAGAACGAGCAGGGTCAGTACTATCCAAGGACTCTCTTGTAGAGCATGGAGTTTCATCCCAGGTAGGAGCAGAGTGCTCTTCTTCGGCAGAGGGAGCAGGTCCCTCTGTTGTCTCCCCTATAGTACTAACTGGCACCAAGTTACCAAGAGGCACCAGTTCTCCACTTCCAACTCCATTTCCTTCTCCTTCCTACGGATACCTAGCGGTCACATCACCACACTCATACTCCCCAACCAACCCTCCATCGCTAGCAATTAGTAGCATATTCTCTAAAGCTTCTCTCTCACTCACACTCAATAGTGTAGAATCAGTAGATGCAAGAGAGGCATTACCTTACGGAGAGACAACATTCAAATCAAATGTCGGAGCAAGAGGAGTGATAGGCACTTCTAATGCTTCACCACTACCAACAACATCCGCTTGGGCTACAGAGACCTCCCCAACTTTCTAACTCAAAACCTTTGGTCCCTCTTCTCCGTCCATTGTTTCATCTTCTACCATTTGTTTCGGCGAAGCATAGGGAGAGGTTGTAGCGACAAACCTTTTGGGAGTTTGATTTTTCCAACTACGATGAGAAACAAAACTCGATGGGTTTAGAGAGGAGATAGTGGGTGGTTGTTGGTATGAGTTGGGATTTTCACTAGGTGAAAGATGAGGCTCAGGCTCGTACTGCAGTGCTTCATGAGATGAAGACACAATGGGAGTGACAATGGTAGCACTTGGAGACTCTGGATTCTAGGAAGACATGGTGATTTTTTAGAGCAAAGACACGAGAGAGAGGGGGTTTTCTAAGAGAAGAAAAGAGTTTGATGGCTTTGATGTAGACAGCTATGAGAAAGACGTCTTTTGGTGTTATTTAGAGGGAAAGAAGGACCGGTTACAAATGGGTGCAACGGACTAGGTAGACGGGTCGGTTTGGAATGGATGTGACGCTTGGGCTTAAAATGGATGAGATAAAAGGCAGACACATTTTAATGATGTGACACTTTTATAGCCGTTTAAAATGCGTATGAGTGTAAAATGTATCTGCCTTTTCTCTCATCCTTTTTTAAACGGCACTTTTATCGCCGTTTAAAATGCATATGAGTGTAAAAGGAACTACTAACCTGAGTCAAGAGAACCAGGTTCCCTGACTGAACATTTTAAATATGAGCCTCATCCTTCTACCAAAATATAGTATCATTAGCTGCTTGTTTGCTCTGTAGTTTCCATGCATGTTTATGTGTAACAGTATAAAGTTGAGTTAGAAATTACCAGAAAATAGTTTTTAGCAGTTTACCTTTTCATTCCTTCATAGACAATAATTGAGGGACCTGATGCTCAGTTTAATTTTATTAGTCCCAACTCCAGTCGATTCTATTCAAAATTTTCTCTGCTCAATGCTTTGGTAAAGATATCAGTTACCTGGTCCTCTGTTTTGCAAAACTTCATATAGATGGGACCCTTTTCAACATTGTCCCTCAGAACGTGATGTCGCACATCAATGTGCTTTGTCCTCTTATGCTGAATCAGATTCTTTGCCATGTTGAGAGCACTTGTGTTGTCACACAGTAATGGTACACAATCAGAAAACACACCAAAATCTTCCAGTTATTGCTTGATCTACAGCAGTTTAGCACAGCAAGAAGCAACTACCACATATTTAGCTTCTGCAGTAGAAAGAGACACAGAGTTTTATTTCTTTGTACCCCATGAAATTAAGCATGATCCCAGAAAATATGCCATCTCACATGTGCTTTTTCTATCTACCAAATAACCAGCATAATCAGCATTAACATACCCAATTAAGTCAAAATTGTCTCATAAGAGATAGTAGAGGACCAAGTCCTGTGTTCCTTTGAGATACCTCAGAAGTCTCTTGGCTGCTTTCAGATGAGATTCATTTGTACTTGATTGGAATCTAGCACATAATCCCATGCCGAACACAAAGTCAGGTCTTCTAGCTACGAGATACAAGAGTGAACCAATGATACCTCTATACATGGTTTCATTCACAGGGGAACCCGGTTCGTCCATGTCTAGACGAGTGGCAGTGGCAATAGGAGCATCAATGGTTTTTGATATTTCCATCTCAAATCTCTTTAGAAGCTCTTTAATGTATTTCTGTTGATATATCATCGTTCCCTTAGAGGTTTACTTAACTTGCAGACCTAGGAAGAAGTTTAGTTCCCCATCATGCTCATCTTAAACTCGCTTCCCATAAGCTTGGAAAACTCCTCACATAAGGAATCATTTGTTGCACCAAAGATGATGTCGTCATCATAGAATTGCACAATCACCAGGTTTCTCCCTCATTTCTTCAAAAAGAGAGTGTTGTCAATTTTCCCTCTTGTAAAGCCATTTTACAGAAGGAACCTGGACAATCTTTTTTTACCATGCACGAAAGGCCTACTTTAAACCATATAGTGCCTTATCGAGCTTGAATACATGTTCAGGGTACTCATGCCATTCAAAACTAGGTGGTTGTTTGACAAAAACTTCTTCCTTTAAATATCCATTCAGAAATGCACTCTTGACATCCATTTGGAATAATTTAAATTTCATATGAGATGCAAAGTCTATGAGAATTCGATGGATTCCATTCGTGCAACTGGAGCAAAAGTCTCATCATAGTCAATACCTTCTTCTTGATTATAGCCTTGAAGTACTAACCTGGCCTTGTTCCTTTTTGTATTCCTAAACTCATCAAGCTTGTTTCTGAACACCCACTTAGTTCCAATAACAGTTCTATCTGAAGGTCGAGGAACCAGGTGTCATACGTTGTTCCTCTCAAATTGATGGAGTTCATCTTGCATAGGAGAAATTCAGTCAGCATATTTCAATACTTCCTTCATATTTTGGGGTTCAATTTTGGAAAGGAAAGTTGAGAAGGCAAACATGCTTCTTGTCTTTGATCTGGTTTGAATCCCTGAATCAAGAGGAGTGATCACATTCTGGAGAGGATGTGAGCTTTTGTGCTTCTAGTTGGACACCTGAATCTCATTGTGAGAAGATCCAGGTTCCTCTTAGTAGGATCCATTATTAGCATCAATGGAAGAGTGAGTGCCACTTCTCCGCTCAGCATCAAGAGTTCCTTGCACGGCATCAGCAACTCTGTTTTCTGCTTCAGTTGTTGTAATGAAGGAAACAGGTTCCTTTGAATCAGCTTGAGGTTCTGCTGTATCTTCTTCATTAGATTCCTTGACCTGACTCATTAGATCAACCTTCCTGTTTGCCATATCATTTACTTCTCCAGGAACCTTTGACTGCTCTCCATCTTGATCATTCTTTTCATGTGAATCTTTCCCACTTAAGTGATGTGATTCATCAAAGATTACATGTACGCTTTCTTCAAGACATTGAGTCCTTTTATTGTAGACCTTGTATGTTTTGCTTTGTGAAGAATATCCAAGAAAGATCCCTTCATCACCATTATTGAGAACGAAATAGTTTCCACCAAACATTCTCAGGTAAGTCAACTTGGGTTTCCTCCAGTTCAGCAATTCATACAGGGTCTTATTTAAGAGGGACCTGATCATGAACCTGTTTATCAAATAGCATGCAGTGTTCACCGCCTCCTCCCAAAAGCTTTTTGGTACACCACTATCAATTAGCATCGTCATTGCCATGTTTTCAAGAGTCCTATTTTTCCTCTCCACAACACCATTTGTTCGGGGTGTTCTAGGAGTTGAAATATTATGATTTATACAATTTTTAGCATAGAATTGATTGAATTTTGTATTGTCGAACTCTGTACCATGATCCGATCTTATGCTTACAACATTATGGCTCATTTTCACTTGAATCTGCTTCACGAAGGCAGCAAAGACTGGAAAGGTTTCATCCTTGGTTCTGAAAAGCAAGGTCCATGTGAATCTAGAATAGTCATCCACTATGACAAAAATGTATTTCTTTCTTCCTCTACTGGGCACCCTCATAGGTCTACACAATTCCATATGAAGACGATCCAGTGGCCTTGAGGTGATTACTTCCCTTTTTGGCTTGAACGAGGACCTAACTTGCTTTCCTCTCACACATGCATCACACACCTTGTGATCCTTGAACCTTGACTTTGGCAGCACACGGACTAGGTCCTTCTTAACTAGCTTGTTCAGCAAGGAGAAGCTTGTATGTCCCAATCTTCTATGCCACAGTTCAGCATCATCATCAATAATACTCAAACATGTAAGATCCCCACTGTTTAAGGACTCAAAGTCAGCGACACAGATATTTGTGAATCTCTTTGCCATCAGAACTACTTCACCAGTCATAAGATTAGTGACTATGCAAGTCTTTAATAATAACTCCACTTTGTTTGCTTTGTCGCAGATTTGAGAGACACTCAGCAGGCTATATTTCAGGCCATTCACATAATACACATTCTTAATTGAGTGAGTGAGTGTCTTCCCAAATCTTCCAACTCCTAGAATGTATCCTTTTTTTGCCATTGCCAAAGGACACACTCCCACCTTGCAGGACTTTGAGTAAAAAGAAATCAGCAGTACTTCCAGTCATGTGCTTAGAGTAGCCGGTATCCACATAGCATCTTTGGCTGCTTCCTTTCACTGCTCCCTGCACAAGAAAATTAGAGATTAGTCTTAGGAATCCAAACAAGTTTGGGTCCCTTGTAGTGAGAAAAAGGGCAAATTAAACTTCTTCTTGTCTAATCAGGCATCACACATTTTTTATTGTAGGAACCAGGTTCCTTAGTAGTAGGTACTCTTTCAACAAAAACTTTATTTTTCTGTTGGGACTGAAATCTAGCTTTACATGAGTCTTTAAAATGCCAGTGTTACCACAATGAGTACAAAGCCATTATCAGAGACAGTAACATACTTGCTATGTGGGTTGTAATGAGCCTTTTCTTTTTGGAACCCAATTCCCTTCATGTTCCTCCCGCTACCTTTATACATGGAAGTGATTATATCAGAGGACCAAGTCCACTTTAGAGATTTATCTAGGTCATTTTTAACCCTTCTTAGATCTTCCTGAAGTTGTCTATTTCTTTTATGTTCAGCACACAGACTCAACTTTACCATTTTTAGCTTATTTTCAAGTTTAAATTGTGCCTCACTCGCTACTTCCTTACCTTTTGAGGCGTTTCTAGAACTATTTTCCTTCTTTAATTCTTCTACTGTTCCCTTTAGATCCACAAATACTACCAACAAGTCATCTCTCTCATGCTCTACCTTTTCTCAGTTAGAGCATCCTTTTCATTCTTTAAATCCTCAATGATTTTGTTTAAATCAACAACTATGACTAGCAAATTATCTCTTTCATGTTCTTCCTCTCCTAATTCCACAGTTAAAACATTC
Organism: Nicotiana otophora; assembly: GCA_000715115.1. Classification (NCBI taxonomy): domain Eukaryota; kingdom Viridiplantae; phylum Streptophyta; class Magnoliopsida; order Solanales; family Solanaceae; genus Nicotiana; species Nicotiana otophora. The sequence goes on along the minus strand of AWOL01S0337482.1, from coordinate 19,390 downwards.
TTATCAATGATAAGGTTATGATAAGCGTCAATCAAAATATTGGCTAAGGATACAAGCTTCTTTTGACAGTAAAACTTCAAATTTCTTTGAACGTCTAGAAACTTTACCTCATCGTCATTATCGTCTTCATCCTCGTCAGATTTTGCCATCAGGGCAACGATGGAGTCATATACAGCTGCTTCATTTTTAACGGCCATCACGGAGGCGGTGCCTTCTTTATTATCTCCCTCAGATTCACTAGAGGAATCTCCCCACATAGCAAGAACCGGGTTCCTCTTGGTTGTTTTGTTTGTGTTGTGCTTGTACTGGTCTTGCTCTTGGAGAGGAAAATCTTTAATGAAATGTCTTGGCTTCCCGCATTTGTGACAACAATCATAGACTTTTGGTCTGCTAGAGCTGCTCTTTTTAGGAATACCTCCATTTTGGCGAACCATTTTCGGAAACCTCCTTGTCAGATAGGCCATGTCAGCATCGTCACCACTTGAGTCACTGTTGTCTGCCTTGAGAAACAATCTGTTCTCCTTTTTGGGTTCTTTTCTTTCATGGTCTTTCTTTTTCTTCCTTTCGTAGGTTTTAGATTTCATATGAGTTCGTCAATGGTCAATTTTTGCAGATCTTTTGCCTCTGTGATAACATTGACTTTACTCTCCCAAGAACTATGTAATACACTGAGTATTTTTCTAACCAGTTTGTTTCTTGGAATGATCTCTCCTAGAGAGTGGAGCTCATTGATGATGGAAGTGAAGTGAGTATGCATATCCTGAATGGACTCATCATCCTTCATCCCGAAGAGTTCATACTCAGTAGTGAGCATGTCGATCTTTGACTGCTTGACTTGAGTTGTTCTATCATGTGCGGTTTGGAGAGCCTCCCAGATTTCCTTGGCATATTGACAATCTAAAATTATGTTATACTTGTCTGGTCCAATAACACAGATGAGGATCTTCTTTGCTCGGAAGTTTTTTCTATAGCTTTGTGGTCGGCATCATTGTACTCCTTACTTATCTTTGGAACTGTCACTACTGTCTCTCCAATAGTCTTCATGGGGACGAAGGGTCCATCGCAAATGGCATCTCAAAGCTCCGAATCATCAGCCATGATAAAATCATGCATCCTTGTCTTCCACTATCTGTAGTATTGTCCATTGAATCTTGGTGGTCTGTAGGTTGACTGACCTTCTTCAAAGTTTGGTAGAGCAGCCATGTAGATCCTTTCGAGGTGTTAACCTGATAGAAAGAACCTACTATGAAACCAATTGATGTAAACTAAGAGTCTACCAAACTTTATAAAGAACCTAGTTCTCTATCAGTTCCTACAGAACACACACACACAATAATAAGTAAATGATATAGCAGTATTTTACATGAAAAACTCTCATCTCAAGGGATTAAAAACTACTACCTACACTCCTAGGATTTAAACTTTACTAACCGAGCAAACTTTAGATTACAACCTATTGTAACTTAGGAATTAAAGTCTTAATCCCTCACTATAATGACTCGGTCGGTCGTTTTGATTTCTAGATCCACGTTCCCCTACATAAGAATCCAGTATATGCTTTTACTATTTTATGACTTGTGGGGATGGTTAGTTCGGGATTTGGTAGGGTTCAGGTTGAAATCGGAACATTTGGTTCCTTAAGGTTGGCAAAAAGGGCTAAGTTTGACTTTGGTCAACGTTTTGAGTAAATGAACTCAGAACCGGGATTTTACAGTCCCAATAGGTTCATATGATGATTTTGGACTTGGGCATATGTTTGGGTCGAGTTTTGGATGACCCGGGAGCGTTTCGGCGCTTAACATGAATAGTTGGCACCTTGAAGGTTTTACAGTTCTTTAAATTTAGTTTAGAGTAGATTTTAGTGTTATTGGGGTCCGTTCGGGATTCCGATCTTGAGAATAGTTCCGTATGGTGATTTAAGACTTGCACGCAAAATTTGGTGTTATTCCGAGTAGCTAAAGTATATTTCGGTGCATTCGGAGTAAGTTGGAAGAACTTGAAGTTCATAAGTTGATTCAATTTGGTTTGGGGTGTGATTCTTAGTTTTGATGTTATTTTTTCTAAGGGTGCGAGCGAGTCTGTGTTATGATTTCAAATTTGATGGTATATTTGGGCGGGCCCCCACGAGCCTCGAGCCACAGGTGCGAGCTGGCAGAAGCGAGCCAGCAACCACAGAAGCGGCCCAGTAAAGGCTGCCTAGGAAACACAAAAGTGGGGGGAGGACGACACCTGTGGAGGCGTAGGTACGAAGCAGACGACCGCAAAAGCGGGGAAGGCGCGGGTGCGACGTGCTCATCGCAGAAGCGGTCTCGCAAAAGCGAGCCGCTGGTCGCAGAAGCGGGGAAGCGGAAGTCCTGAAGGCAGTAAGCTTCATTTATTACAGGACTTATGCCATTCCTAATCAATTTCTCTCACTTTTGGGCGATTTTGGAGCTACTTGAGAGGGGTATTTCCTAGAAATTTGGAGGTAAGAAAATTCTATCTAATATAAGTTAAATACATAGATTCTGGGTAGATTTTAACATGTGAATTTATGAAAATTAAGGGTTTAGATGAAAAAACTAGGTTTTGATAAAACAAATGGGGTTTAACCACGAAAATGATTATGGGATTGAGTGAAAATTATATAGTTGAGTTCGTGAGTTTATGGGTAACAACTTTCTTTGAACAGTTTTGGAATCCGGGCATGTGGGCCCGGGGATGAATTTTAGGAATCCTTCAATTGGGGTTGGGTAATCACTCTAATAGTTAGAATATGAATTTTTGAACATGTATTGATATATTTATACAATATTTGACTAGTTTTGGATTGTTCGGCACCGAGTTGAGGCTTTAGGGTGAATTTGAGGTCGGAAAGTGAGCTTTGAGACGAGGTAAGTCTCTTGTCTAACCTTGTAAGAGGGAATTTACTCCATAGGTGATTTAAATTAATGTTTTCTTCTACTTATGGGTGCTACGTACATACGAGATGACGAGAGTCCGTACGTAGCTACTAATTATGCTTATGTCCGGGTAGTTTAGGACCCAAATCATGCATTATTTAAAATGTTTGCACCCTACTTGTGAATTAAAGTGCCTAACTATATTAGAACTTGCCATAGGAATTGTGAAGGACCGTTAATGGAATTTGTATTACATTGTGTATTATCCTTTAATAATGTTTAAATCAAATGCTTATAAAGTACCCTTTCTTTTTGTGGAATGGGCTGAACGCCTCGACGGCAGATAAATGCATCTATGGTTCGTGCCGCTCGACCCTCGACAGTGTATACATTATTCTGGATCGGGTCGTACGACCTCGGCATAATCGTGCGTGATAATACTCGGTGTTTAATTATACATTTGAAATCATTTCATGGCTTAAGAAGTTGAATCATATATGACTGAATTAATTTGGGAATTTCCATGTATGAAAGAATTATTTATTTCTTGCTTGTTAATGAGTTATTATTATTATTATCATCTCTATAAACCATGCTTATTTAGAACTTTTGTACTACTTTTGTTAGCCCATAGTAAGTGTCGATGACGACCCCTCGTCACTATTTCTTCGAGGTTACACTTGATATTTACTGGGTACATGCTATTTATGTACTCACGCTACACTTCTGCACTAACTGTGCAGGATCTGAGGCAGGTGCATCTGGTGGACATACCGGCACGCATCCCCATTATCCGGAGGCCTAGTGGTGAGCTGCTTCCTGAGCCGTTTTGCAACACCTAGAGTCTCTCTTTTACTTTTATTTTCTGTCTATTTTCATTTCAGATAGTATCTAGAGTTTGTATAATCTATTAGTACTCATACACTTGTGACTCCAAGTCTTGGCACACACACTAGCAAATTTTATGGTTTTGGATTATTACTACTGTTACGATTGCACTCAACCGCTTCAGTTTTATTTATTTAAATTTGTTGTTTCTTAATCTTTAAATTAATGGAATTTAATTACTTGAAAACTTATTAAAAGAGGAATAACATGGCTTAATTCATTGTTGGCTTGCTTCGCGGTAACGTTGGGCACCATCACGGCCTATAGAAAAATTAGATCGTGACAACGTGGTATCAGAGCACTAGGTTCACGTAGGTCTCACAAGTTATGAGCATGCCTAATAGAGTCTTGTGGATCGGTGCAGAGACGTCTGTACTTATCTTCGAGAGGCTATAGGGTGTTAGGAAGCTACTCTTTCTTCATATTTTATCATGCAGCTGATGTGGTACTAAGTATCCTTCTCTTATTCTCTCGTAGATGGTGAGAAAGTGTGCGTCGGATGTTAAAGACCAAGGAGGGGTTGCTCCCCCTGTTGCTAGAGGCCGAGGCAGAGGTCGAGGGAGGGCTCCAGCCCATGGTAGGGGATGAGGACGTCCCAGAGTTGCTCCAGCTATGCCACCAGTGGATCCAATAGAGGATCCTATTGTTGAGGAGCAGGGCGAGGTGACTGCACCAGTGCCAGCCCCGATAGATATCATATCTGCAGCGGGATTTCAGGAGGTCATGGGTCGTATGCTACGATTCATGGATACTATGACTCAGGTTGGTTTATTTCCAGCATACCCGGCCACATCTCAGACGGGAAGGGGAGCATAGACCCCTACCGCTCAGGCTCCAAGGCATGCAACTGCCATATATCAGACCCTAGGTGCACTATCCATGGGCGGAGCTCAGCCAGTTGCATCAACTATACCTGAGTCCAGACCAGCTACGGACGGTGATCCATGGAAGCTATTGGACAGATGGACCAGGCTTCATCTTCCTGCCTTCGGAGGCGAGTGACATGAGGACCCCCAACACTTTATTGATCGGTGCAAGGACAGACTGCACAACATGAGGATATTGGAGTCCCACGTGGTGCACTTTACCACCTTTCAGCAGGAGGGTACAGCCTCGTAGATAGTGGCAGTCATATTTTCTCGGTGGACTAGGAGGTTCTCCTCCCATGACTTAGGAACAGTTCACACGCCTCTTCTTGGGCAGATATATTCCACCCTCTGAAAGGGAAGGGTTTTGGTTCCAGTTCGAGCAGCTTCAGCAGGGCCAGATATCGGTGATCGACTATGAGGAGAGATTCTCTGAGTTGTCTTGCCATGCACTTATGATACTTCCTACCGATGCAGAGAGAGTGTGGAGGTTTGTTGACGGTCTGCACTCAGGTATCTAGGCCACCATGGCTCGAGAAGTGGAGATGGGGACTTCTTACGGGCTAGTTATGGAGATAGTTCGGAGGATCGAGGGTGTCCGTCAGCATAGCCGAGAGCAGGTGACAAGGGATAAGCGGTTTCGATATTCTGGAGAGTTCAGTGGTGCGCCGGCTGGGGGCAGGGGTCAGTTCGTGAGGGGCCAGTCTAGTTGGCCCACATATCCAGCATCGCCGCCTCCTCGAGGTACTCTAGTGCAACCCTACTTCAGCGCCATGCCAGAGAGTTCCTACCGCCAACCAGCTATTTAGGGTTACTCCAGTGGGTATTCAAGCCACCAGGGTCAGACTTCAGGCCAGCAGTCCACCGTGCCGAGAGGTTGTTTCGAGTCAGGGATTCTAGTCATGTGCAGAGGTTCTTCCCCAGGCTTCAGGGCAAGGCAGTGCAGCAGGGTCAGCAGCCTATGATTACAGCACCAGATGCCCCACCAGCCGTCTGGCCACGCAGAAGCGTAGAGCAGGTGGGTAGGGCTGTCCTAGAGGTGGAGGCCAGTCAAGTGGTGCTCCAGCTAGGTTCTATACTTTTCCGACCATACCAGATGTTGTGGCCTCAGATACCGTGATCACAGGTATTATTTCTATCTGCGGTAGGGATGCTTCAGTGCTATTTGATCTAGGGTCTACATATTCATATGTTTCATATTTGTTTGCTCATTTTCGGAATATTCCTCGTGAGTCCTTGGGTACCCCTGTTTATGTGTCCACTCCAGTGGGCGATTCCGTTGTTGTGGATCGGATCTACCGGTCCTGCATCGTTACATTCTATGGTTATGAGACTAGAGCGGTTCTTCTGTTGCTCGATATGACCATCTTTGAGGTCATCCTAGGCATGTACTGGTTATCTCCATATCACGCCATCCTTGATTGCCATGCCAAAACTGTTACCTTGGTGATGCCAGAGTTGCCTATATTAGAGTGGAAGGGTTCATCTGTCAGTGCATATAGTCAGGTTATTTCTTTCCTAAAGGCTCGACACATGGTTGAGAAAGTTTGTTTGGATTATCTACATGGTCGAGAAAGTTTGTTTGGCTTATCTAGCCTATGTTCGGGATACTACCACAGAGACTCCGGCGATTGATTCTGTGCCCGTGATCTAGGAGTTCTCCGATGTGTTTCCTTCTGATCTTCCAGGCATGCCACCAGATCGTGATCTCGATTTCTATATTGATTTGGTTCCAGGTACCTAGCCTATATCTATCCCACCGTACCGCATGGCTCCGAAAGAGTTAAAGGAGCAGCTTCAGGAGTTGGTAGCAAAAGGGTTCGTCAGACCGAGTGTATCGCCTTGAGCTGCACCAGTGTTATTTGTAAAGAAGAAAGATGGAACTATGCAGATGTGCATTGATTACCACCAAAGCGAGCCAGCAACCACAGAAGTGGCCCAGCAAAGGCTACCCAGGAATCGCAGAAGCGGGGGGAGGACCGCACCTTCGGAGGCGCAGGTGCAAAGCAGACGATTGTAGAATTGGGGGAAGGCGCAAGTGCGACGTGCTCACCGCAGAAGCGGTATCGCAGAAGTGAGCCGCTGGTCACGGAAGTTAGGAAACCAGCTGAGGGGAGGACCGCATCTGTGAGGCCTTTTTCGCAGATGTGGAGCCGCATATGCGACCAAGGAGCCGTAGAAGCGGAAGTCCTGGAGGTAGCGAGCTTCATTTATTACGGGACTTAAGCCATTTCTAACCCATTTCTCCCACTTTTGGGCAATTTTGGAGCTTTTTGAGAGGGGTATTCACCTAGCAACTTGGAGGTAAGTAAATTTTATCTAATATAAGTTAAATACATATATTATGGGTATATTTTAACATGTGGATTTGTAAAAATTATGGGTTCAGAATTAAAACCTATGTTTTGATAAAATAAAATAGGGTTTAACCCCGAAAATGGTTATGGGATTGAGTGAAAATTATATATTTGAGTTTGTGAGTTTATAGGTAACAACTTTCTTCGAAAATATTCGGAATCCGGGCACGTGGGACTGGGGATGAATCATAGAAATCCTTCAATTGGGGTTGGGTAATCACTCTAATAGTTAGAACATGAACTTTTGAACATGTATTGATATATTTATACAATATTTGACTAGTTTCGGATTATTCGGCACCGAGTTGAGGCTTTAGAGTGAATTTGAGGTCGAAAAGTGAGCTTTGAGACGAGGTAAGTCTCTTGTCTAACCTTATAAGAGGGAATTTACCCCATAGGTGATTTAAATTAATGTTTGCTTCTAATTGAGGGGGCTACGTACGTACGAAGTAACGAGAGTCCGTGCGTAGCTACTAATTATGCTTATGTCCGGGTAGTTTAAGACCCAAATCATGCATTATTTAAAATATTTGCACTCTACTTGTGAATTAAAGTGCCTAAACTATATTCGAACTTGTCCGAGGAATTGTGAAGGACCGTTAATGGAATTTGTATTACATTATGTATTAGCCTTTAATAATGTATAAATCAAATGCTTATAAAGTATCCTCTCTTCTTGTGGAGCGGGCCGAACGTCTCGACAGTAGATAGATGCATCTATGGTTCGTGTCGCTCGACCCTCAGTAATGTACACATTATTCTGGATTGGGCCGTACGACCTCGGCATAATTATGCGTGATAATACTTGGAGTTTAATTATACATTTGAAATCATTTCATGGCTTGAGAAGTTGAATCATATATGACTGAATTAATATGGGAATTTCCATGTATGAAAGAATTATTTATTTTATGCTTGTTAATGAGTTATTATTATTATTAACATCTCTATAAACCATGCTTATTTAGAACTTTTGTACCACTATTGTTAGCCCATAGTAAGTGTCGATGTCGACCCCTCGTCACTACTTCTTCGAGGGTAGACTTGATACTTACTGGGTATATATTGTTTATGTACTCACGCTACACTTCTGCACCAACCATGCAAGATTTGAGGTAGGTGCATCTGGTGGACATACCGGCGAGCATCCCCGTTATCCGGAGGCCTAGTGGTGAGTTGTTTTCTGAGCCGTTTCACAGCACCTAGAGTCTCTCCTTTGGTTTCATTTTCTGTCTCTTTTCATTTCAGACAGTATCTAGAGTTTGTATAATCTATTAGTGCTCATACACTTGTGACTCCAAATCTTGGCACATACACTAGCAGATTTTATGGTTTTGGATTATTACTACTGTTACGATTGCACTCAGCCGCTTCTGTTTTATTTATTTAAATCTTCTGTTTCTTAATCTTTTAATTAATGGAATTTAATTACTTGAAAAGTTATTAAAAGAGGCATAACATGGCTTAATTCACCGTTGGCTTTCCTGGCGATAACGTTGGGCACCATCATGGCCTATAGGAGAATTGAGTCATGACACTTACCTACTTGCAATAACTCTATTGCAAGCCTCTTTATAATAATTCTATTACAAAGCTCACCACTTTGACTAACTCTATCCAAACACAAATACACGGTTTATGATTTTACAAAAGATATCCTACAAGTTGCTTCTAACTAAGCTGAATAGGAATTACAAGTAAATAACATTAACAAAGATACAACAATACTAAGGACACATGATAAATTAAAGTATAGAAAAACATAAATTCAATCCAAACTCGGGTCTTGAGTGAGGAAGGAATGAGGAAATCGTTGTGCTTTTGCTCCTCCCACTCCTCCTTAGCTTCCTTAGGTCTAAAGTATGTCAAAAGTCCAGAAAATAACGTTTTTCCGTATATCTATACCACGTAGGGTCGGGCCCAGACGAAATCACCTTCTCCTAGACGAAATAGAAAAGTACTCTATAAAAATTACACAAGCGCGCTGCATGGGGCGACACACCATGCGTGGCATTAGTGGGGAAATCCAGAGAGTTGGTTCTAACAGGCAGCAGAGAAATGCACAAGCATGGCACCCCATGCGTTGCCCCACACGTCATGGCAGTGGGGATTTCTCAGAGTACGGATTTTTCTTGCGTTTTGTCGTCCAGACTTGGTCCTCGACCCCCGAACACAATCCCGGCTTAATACCTTGGGCTTTTACTCAAACTTCAAAACTCCAAATCACTTGAATTCATTCTATAATATCTACATAGCTCGAAATCACTCCTACAAGGCATAAAACACACAATAAGTGCAAAACACTATTAATTAAGGGTCAAAACGAATAAAGTGCAGTAAATTGGAGTGCAATAAGCGACTAAAATACAAAATTATAGCCTACCATCACTCCATAAAGTGACTGTTGCATTATTGCATGTGCAGTGCAACAGTGCAGCGACTTTAACAACTGTAAGGAGTTGACTTGTAGTGTGACCGGAGGAACTGAAAGCCATATGTTCCCTCTGCCATTTCTTTGACTAATAATATTGTAGCTTGTGCCAAACATGTGACTTGTTGTTAAGAACACTTTGAAGTTGTGTATCAGGTTCCCAATCTGATTCTCATACGAAGTTTGTTAAATTATCAAAATATAAAGGCACATAACTTATCATATAGAATTTGAAGAAAAGATTTCTATCACTAACCTAGTGATATTTGTCTTTTTTATTATTTCCTACACGCCCAAAATGCTCTCTTTCCATGTGCCTCTTCATTCTCTACAGATCATCATCTTTCATCTTCATCTTTTATCCTCTCTAATTTTTAGATCTATCTCACATCTTCATCTTCTATCTTCTATAATTTTTAAATCTATCTTTCATCCCTATCTTTTCTTCTCTCTAATTTTCAGATCTAATTTCCCCTAACTTTTGTTTTAATTCTCTCAAATTTTCCTAATGCAAAAAGATGAAAGTCTAGAGTAAGATGAAGACTATGAACTTAGTTGTTTGTTTGAAAGGATTTGAGGCAGAAAACATTTGACCCATTAATGATTTAAGTAATTTTGATTAATAAATCTCGAATCTCTTACTGTGAGCATTTGGTATCGAAATATAAGTCCCAAAAATCATAACTCCGCCATTGACGAAGCTAAAGTTTTCACATCTGGAAGTTTTCATTGTGAATTCGTGCTTCAATCTAGATGGGTATTGATTAATAATAGTATTATTGATCGGGTGAGACAAAATTTAAGAGTTTGGGATCATCTAGACCTATCTTGAGCTTATTGGTTCTTCTTTTTTTCCCTTTTTGATAATATTGGTGTTAAAAGAGAGGCGCAGTGATAGACATAAGGTATTTTTCAGTGCATATGTTGTATAAATGGTGTTTATACACACTTATACAATATTATATAAATAAGTATATAAGTGCGTAGATTTGAATCTAATGGTGTATATTATATTTTTTTCAGTGTATAAGGGTGTATATACATTATTAGTGTATAAGAGGTTTTCATGAAAGTTTGATACTTTTACTTATTTTTTTTATATGGTAAATTTTGTGTTGCATAAAGGTGTAATGATGGCTGAAAAGTTTTTTTCTAGTATAGAATATGCATGCTGAATTTATGTACATTTGTACACAATATATATATATATAGGGGTAAATTTCTGACAAAAATAAGGCAAAGAGGGGGGAAAGTAAGGATCGTAAAATCACGTGATAACTTGACTTTTTGTCAGATAGTCGCATTAATTTCGGAAGAGAAAAGAAACAAATAGGAGAAATAGACCCCAAAAAAAGGAAAAGAGATGTTAGAAAAGTGATGTTAGGCGATGATGTCCCCGCCAGGGTTTCATTGGCTACGCCGATGATGTCCCCTCCAGCACTTACGTGGGATGTACTTATGTGAAATTATCCTTATTTGTTTCTTGGTACTACACTACTAGTTGGAGCAATTTTTTTCCATCGACATCAATTATATGTCGGCGTTTACGTTGGTGTTTAGTACATTCATTCTAACTCTTATTAATTTTCACATTTATTTCTGTTATAATTTTGTTGTTATTTGTTGTAATTTTAATTATTTATTATTAAAAATAACTCCTAAACTAATAAAAAAAATACGTAATAGATCTACTAAGGGTAATGCTAAGGAGGGGGTCCTCGTTTAGAAATAAATCATAACCAGTCCGGGTTTAGGCATTACATACAAGAAACATATAATTCTTGTAGACAATAAATTTGCGTCAAAAACATAATCGAGACCAACAAATATTGCAACAATCGTAGTATTTGATTTCAAACGATATGAGTGTACAATCTCTATGAATCTTCTGATTATTCTTTGTCACGACCACGATTTTCTTTTGTGGGATGTTGTGACGGCACCTAGTCTCAAGACTATGTATGCCTAACACTTACTAAATAAACAGAAGAATTCGACCATCAAATGAAAAATTCGAGATAAAATCTTATACAAATTACAATTCTCAAAATTGGTAGTACAAGTCATAAGCTCTACTGAGTTTACTAAGAGAATCGATGAATACAATTATTTGAAATGGAAGTTAAACAGAACAAATACAAAATCGGAGGGTGACTCTGAGGCCTGTGAACGCGACGACAGGTTTACCTTGAGTCTTTACCGCTCGACCACCCAGCTAATAATCAACAACAACTATGATACCTAGATCTACACAAAACTGTGCAAAAGCGTAGTATGAGTACACCACAGCGGTACCGAGTAAGTATCAAGACTAACCTCGGTGAAGCAGTAACGATGGATAGTCAAGACACCTACCGGACTAAACAACCTGAACAAGTGTGAAGGTGAACTAACAGAGGAAATAATATTAATATAAAGCTAAGCAGGATAAGGGATATAAATTAATACTTGCAATGATACACTAATAACAATAATATTTAACATGAAACAGTCCGGTAATAATGTTGTAGAGCAAACTGAACACAGTCTAAATCAGTGAAACCAAATAAAAGAAAAACCAACAACAACTCAATAAGAACAACCGCTCTCACACCAGATTTGTTCAAGCATTTCCACGAGGTACCGAACCTCATAATCACAACTCACGGGTCCCAATTCTTGAACCCTAATCACTTGGCACCTTGTGCCCTAATTTCAATCCATAACCGCACGGACGACTCACATGCCAAGAGGACAACTCTCACACAGAAGGCAAGTAGACAAAAATACATGTAACGGTCAATAACGTCAGGACTTATCACCTTAAACTGATATTGATGATTCATCTATGTGTATGCTTGTGCAAGTGTTCTTCCACAATTCAAGTTCACAATTAAGAGTGGAAAAAAGGAATGGCACATAAGAAACGATCACCACAAAATGTACAGTATAAATAAGACAGCAATGAAATGGATGTTACGACAAGCACAACAAAATTAACTACATAGAAATGAGCAAATAGAGGAACATGGAGGAAATAAATTAGTAGTATGCTAAGAAAAACAATAATCAAAGACAAGTGCGCAGAAAAGGAAAAATGACAACAATGCCCTCCCAAGGTACCGCCTCGTAATCTCAAATCGTAAATGAATCACAACGGCACAACAGAAACCTCGTGCAACAATAACAATCGCACGACAGAAACCTCGTTCCACAATAACAATCGCACGGCAAAGACCTCGTGCCATAATAACAACCGCACGGTAGAAACCTCGTGCCACAATAACAATCGCATGGCAGAGACCTCGTGCCACAATAACAACTACACAACAGAAATCTTGTGCCACAATAATAACCGCACGGTAGAAACCTCGTGCCACAATAACAACCGCACAGTAGAAATCTCATGCCACAATAACAACCGCACGGCAGAAACCGTGTGACACAATAACAACCGCACGGTAGAGACCTTGTGCCATAATAACAATCGCACGTCAGAGACCTCGTGCCATAATAACAACCGCACAGTAGAAACCTCGTGCCACAATAACAATTGCACTTCAAAAACCTCATGCCACAATAACACAACACTTAATACAACAACAATAACCAGAATACGGCAAGTAAATTAACTCAGGAACTCCAGAACACAAAGAGTCAGAAGAATTAGCTCACAAGGAAAGACACAATAGGAAATAATGGTACAATATAGCAATAACTCAACAAGGAAGAGATATTGTTTAGGAAAGATTCCACATAAGTATGATTCAATGATAAGAGGGAGAACGTGAATCAATGACTCCAATTAAGAGTAACTCAACAATGATAGGGGATAACAAAACTTCAATTAGGGTTGAGCAATTTCGGAAGAGATTCAACAAACTCAATTAAGGATAAGCAGATTATGGGGAGGATAATAGTAACTTCAATCAAGGATAAGCAATTACGGAAAGGATAGCGTAGCAATAAAAGAAGCAACCACTTCAGTTAAGGCACATAGGAGTTTAATTGGCAATAAGGGTAAAACATAGAGCAATTAATTCCAATTAAAGCATGTAAGGGTGAATTTAGTGAATGGGGGATTTAACATAACAAAACAACTTCATATCTAATGAACATAAGAATCTAAGAGCCTTAAACGGTCAAATTCCATAAATAAGCCGGAGTACGTACTCGTCACCTCGCGTACACGAGATTCATATGACATAATTAGCACCAAAGACTCAAATCCTAAGGGGTAGTTCCCCCCCCC
>AWOL01S0337457.1:0-12972 GCA_000715115.1 Nicotiana otophora | reverse complement strand
AAGTTTGCAAAACGGATTTTTGCTCGTTTTATCTCAAATCTTCCATGGGAGCCGAGCTTGGGGCGATTTCGGAAGAGCTTCTTCGTTACCCACCACTAGGTAAGTGATTCCTTCATATTTTGCGTTAAATACATGAATTATACATGGATTTGGATACGAAAATTAGTAGAAATTTGGGATTTTGAAGAAAACCCTTGAAATTGGTATTTGTGGATTTTGACCACGAAATTGGATATGAAATTGGGAATAAATCATATATTAAAGTTCGTATTGTTATGGGTAACGATTATCTTTGAAACTTTTCTNCGAATGAGAGGGACTTGCTATGTTCACTAAGAAGGGTCGCTTGGGCAGTGTATAAGTTTGCAAAACGGATTTTTGCTCGTTTTATCTCAAATCTTCCATGGGAGCCGAGCTTGGGGCGATTTCGGAAGAGCTTCTTCGTTACCCACCACTAGGTAAGTGATTCCTTCATATTTTGCGTTAAATACATGAATTATACATGGATTTGGATACGAAAATTAGTAGAAATTTGGGATTTTGAAGAAAACCCTTGAAATTGGTATTTGTGGATTTTGACCACGAAATTGGATATGAAATTGGGAATAAATCATATATTAAAGTTCGTATTGTTATGGGTAACGATTATCTTTGAAACTTTTCTGAATTCGGGCACGTGGTCCCGAGGGCATATTTTGTTAACTTTTTAAACGGAATTGGGGATCATTTAAATTGATTAATTATTGGTATAAGAGTATATTGTGGGTGGTTTTCACATGCTTTGAATAGTTTTGGAGCGACGGGCTTTGGCTTGAGGTGTTAGAGAGACTTTTGAGCCGGTTATGGCACGTCGGATTGTGGTAAGTCTCTTGTCAAACCTTGTGACAAGGAAACTACCTCCTAGGTGATATTTATTGTTATGTGCAACTAGTTGTGGGTGCTACGTACGCACGAGATGACAAGAGTCCGTACGTACCTAAAGCATGTTTATGTTCAGGTAGACTTAGCATCTTATTTTGTATTATGTGGATTATTTGAACTCATGTTGTTGGCTTAATTAATCAAGTTATAAATGACATTTATTTAGAAATAAATATATGTATACTAGGCCAAGCCTTAACACTTTGAGTTTTGGGAGAGTTATTTTAGAAATGACAAAGATCATATTCATTATTGTACCCATTTACGGTATTGTAAATACGTGTCTTGTAATTTGAAAACTTTCTTCCTTTTCTTGTGGAGCGGGCCAAATGCGTCGGTAGTATATAGATGCATCTATGAATTGTGCCTCACATCCCTCGGCACGAATGATCACGAGATAAACCTCTAGTAGTCCGAATGATCACGAGATAAACCTCCCACTGATGACCGACATTTTTTGGTATTACTTATTTATTTGATATTGACACTTGATATTTTCGGGGATATTAAGATAGAATACAAGATTTGAGAAATTCATGCTTTAAAGGAAATAATTGGAAAAGTTATGAGATTATAGGTTTACTCCAATATTGTTTTGTACTTTATACCTGTTATGGATTATTATATTATTTTCTTGGACCTCTAGTAACTGTCGATATCGACCCCTCGTCACTACTTCTCCGGGGTAAGGCTAGATATTTACTGTATACGCGTTGATTTATGTACTCATGCTGCACTTTTGCACTAAATGTGCAGGATCTGACAACTTCATTGATGACCACCTTAGCGCGTAGACGCACCTGTTAGAAAGACTTCAGGTGAGCTGCATTCCAAGCTACGCATCGCAATCCACCGAGTCTCCATTGTATTATTTATTTTATTTTGTCTTATTACATTCGGGACGGATGTTGTATTATTATTGTACTTCTTAGAAAATGCTCATGCACTTGTGACACCGGGTTTTGGGGGTACCATCAGGTCATTCATTATTGTGGTTCATGTAATTATTTTTATTCACTCTTTAAATTCTATTTTATACTGTTCAATTAAGGAAAATATTTCACTTCAAAAATACTAAAATGAGTAATTAAGTTGGTAAATCACTATTGGCTTGCCTGACGGCAGCGTTAGGCACAATCATGACCTATAGTGGATTTTGGGTCGTGACAGATTGACACCGACCTCGCGTAGAACATTGAGCAATATAGTTGGAGGCACTTTGATTAAGAAGACTCCAGAGGAGATTGTTACAGTTCTTGATGAATTATCTGAAGATGCCAAATAATGGCCCTCTGAGAGTGCTGAAAGAAGAAAATCTATTGGTGTTCACCAAGTTGATACTAATACATATGTGCATGCACAATTTGATGCTATGGCAAAAGAAATACGAAAGATGACCTTATCCACGATACAAAATGAGCCTCATGCAGCCTATGATATATGTGGAAGAGGACACCCTACTCATGAGTGTCAAGCCTCAACCGAGGAAGTGAATGTTGTGGGAAATTATAATTTTAATACAATGGGTCAGAAGCACCCAGGTTTTTAATGGAGTTCATCTGGGGGTAACGCTAATGTATGGCAACAAAAATAAACTCAAAATTTCAAGGACAAGGAGCTCATGGTTTTATGAATCAACTGAGGCAGCAGTGTCAGCCTCAACAGCCCAATCAACTTGGTCTAGAAAATCTCATGAAGGCTTTTATTGTGAAAACTAATGAAATATTTGAAGTACAAGGAGCAGCAATTCGAAATTTAGAGAAGCAAGTAGTACAAATTGCAACAATATTATCTGAGAGGGTTCCGGACACTATCCATGCTGATACTGAAAAAAATCTCAAAGAAATAGTGAATGTTGTAACCTTAAGGAGTGGGAAAGTATTGAAAGATCCCACCCCGATCCAAGAAGATGTGATACTTGAAAAGGAAAGTGGGGAGTAGCTGAATGGTGATGTTGATAAAAAGAAGAAAGGCCAGATGAAAGCATAGAAAAAGAAGAAAGAGAATTCTAGAAAGGAGGAACCCGAAGAGAGCAAGTATATGCATGCTTTACCTTTTCCCCAAAAGCTAAATAGAGAAAAGCTGGACAAGCACCTTGAGAGATTTCTGGATATGTTGAAACTGGTTCATGTGAACTTACCATTCATAGAAGTGCTCTCACAAATGCCTTCTTATGCCAATTTCTTGAAGGAGATTCTTACAAAGAAGAGGAAAGTAGAGGAGACCTCAGTGATCAATCTTACAGAGCATTACAGTGCAATATTGCAAAATAGACACCCGTTACAGTGTGGAGATCCAGGGAGTTTTACTACACCTTGCTATTTAGGAACAATTAATTTTAATAAGTCTTTATGTGATTCTGGTGCCTCAATTAATTTAATGCCTTTATCTATTTACAGGAAACTGGAGAAAGAGATTTGAGAGATAAGGTCTGCACCAATATCGTTGTAGCTGGCAGACCAAACGACTTTGATATCTAAAGGGATATTGCAAGATATGTTAGTTCATATGAAGAAGTTCGTATTTCCTGTGGATTTTATAGTGGTAAATATGAAGGAAAACAAGGCGGTGCCCCTCATCCTAGGAAGAATATTCTTAGCGACGGGAAGAGCTATATTAGATATACGTGAGAGAAAACTCATGCTTAGAGTGGGTGAGGAAACTGTGACGTTTAAGATAGATGTGGAAAAGGGGGCACAGAAAGACAAATCAGTTGTAGTGTTGAGTGGAAAGTGAAGGGCTCGGAAGAGAAGGATGCAGTGAGCGAGAATGATAAGTGTGGGTATACCCAAAGAAGGCTGAGAAGAAGCTGTCTTCATGGATGTGTGTATTGGTTCGGGCGCATGGAATGGAGCCCGACTACGACTAGATGTTCAGGGAAGTTTCCTTTACTTTATGCTTTGAATTGTGTACTATGGGGACATGCCACAACTTAAAGTGTGGGGTGGGGGATATTTGTATGTATATATGTATATTAGTTTTCTTTTTGTTAGTCGTAGTAGTTGGAGATAGAAAAAATTAGAAAAATCATTATAATTTAAAAAAAAATCGATTTTTCCCGACGATGGATATCATCAGCAGGTTTCTTTAGGCATCAAAGTCAAAGCAAAATACAAAAAGATTTTTTTTTTGTTAGGTAGGGTAACTAGCTCCCCTTGGTTTTTCTTTGTGTCATGGTTCTTTTCCAATGATTTTGTTTGAACTAGGTATAGTAGTAGTAGTTTTTATTGTTTTTAGGATTAGGAAACCTTGTGATGTGTTTTGAAGTGAAGGAAATATCTCTTAACTTTATTATTCCTTGAGAATAGTAAGTGCTTTAGTTATAACGCTTAGGGCTCAGTTTTTGACTCTGGTATAAGTACCTTAAATTATATGATCTTAACTTTGCTTAACTGCTTTGACTAGAGTATCTTGATAATCCAATCCTGAGTGAATTATGTGCCATGTGTGTGTGAGGTTTTGTGTATTCTGTGCATTGCATTTGATGTCTAGAACTTGACCCGTGTATTTGAAAAGCGAAATAGTAGTTTCATTCAGTCTTGGAAGTGATATAGGCATTTCTTTGTTGAGCCAGATATATGCTATTACCCACCTAATTGTTATGTATCGTAGTTACCCCTTTTGAGCCTGTAATCTTGTTTCTTTGGCAACCACATTACAAGCCTTACCCATTTGTTTGAATTGACCATCTATTATTTTACCTCTCGTGAGCACTTGAATTTTTTATGAACTTTGTAAAAGTTGAAGTGTGGAGTGGTTACTTTGGCTTTAAGAGTGGAACTATTGAACTAAGGAGAAAGGTGCACTGTTTTGAAAAAGTAAGAGCCACTTGAATTGATAAAGAAAGGAAAAAATAAGTGTAGATTGTGAAAAATATTCCTTAATAGTGGTGACTCTTGATGTAATTGTGCTTAAAGAAGTAGGGAGTTAATCTTTACTGATGTGAAGGTGAAGTTATGGTTTGATATAAGTGTGGGGTATTGAACAGTTAAATGTATGTATTAAACTTTTTAGGGAGATGTAGTCATGTATCCTACCCATCCCACAGCCTACATTACAACTAATTAAAGTCTTACTTTATCCTTGACTGAATGAGCTCAATTAGTAGAGTAGTATACTACCGGCAAGCCTATGGTACGTCTTTTGTTGCACATGAATGTTGCTTTGGAGAGTGAGTGAATTCGTTGTATCTTGAGTTCCAGATTGTTATTAATTTTTATTTTGTGTGGAACTACTCTCTATTGTTGTGTAAGGGCACTTGATTCATGAAGGAAGGTAGTGCCATTGACCTCTGTGTTAGACTAAGTGAGCGGGTTGTGAAAAATGTGTGGTGCTTTGGAGTCAAATCTTGAGGCGAGGATGTTACGGTATTGTGCTTAGTCTATTTTAAATAGTCTTGGTGTGATGAGTTATGAGAGTTGTTGAAAAAGGTTGTGTCTATATAAAAGTGTAGTTTGATTGTTCGAAGACGAGCAATGTTTTAAGTGTGGGAAGTTGATATTAGTCTATAATTACGTATTAATCGCTTATTGCACTCTAAATCACTGCACTTTACTTGTGTTGAGGTTTAATTGGTAGTGTTTTGCACTTATTATATGTTTTATGCCTGTAAGAGTGATTCTGAGGTATATAGATGTTGTCGAGCTAATTCTAGTTATTTGGAGCTTTAAAGTCTGAGTAAAAGCCCAAAGGATTAAGCCAGGATCGTGTTCGGGGGTCAAGGACCAAGTCTGGACGTCAAATTCAAGCAAAAGCAACACTCTGAGAATTTTGCACTACTGCGGCCCGTGGGGTGGCGCAACATTGTATTTTTGGCTGCCTGACAGAAGTTGAGCTCTGTGGATTTCCCCACTAATGCCATGCATGCCGCGTTGCCCCATGCAGCATGCCTGTGCAATTTTTACCAATTGAAAATCCTATTTCGGCCAGGAAAAGGTTGTTCCGTCTGGGCCAGACCCTACTTGGTATAAGTACATTGAAAAAGGCGTTATTTTCTATACTTTTGACATAGTTGGGACCTAAGTAGTATAAGGAGGAGTTGAAAAAATAGAAGCAAAAGGATTTCGTCATTCCTTCCTCACTCAAGACCCGAGTTTGGATTGAATTTATGTTTTCCTATACTTTAATCTTATTTGTGATGAATTCCTCCATATCTATGGAGTAGTCCCATTTAGGGTTTGATGGATTTTGTCTATTAATGATTCTTTGAGGATTATAACTCTAGTTTTATGTATTGAAGCGTTTTTGGATGATTTAATTGTTGCATTTTTATTCCTAGTTCATGTAATGGAGCGATACATAACTTGTGATATCTTTGCATTATATTGTTGTTTGAGTTCATACATTCTTCTAAGTAATTGAAAGAGGCTAGTTGAATCATTGATTAAGCGTAGTTAGGCGAATAATCCAAAGAGATTTTTCTAAACACCAATCCATTGTGCATTCTTGCATATCTTTTCGTGCTTAAATTGGTTCATCTTGTTAGAGTAAGACTTAATCGAGAGAAGAGTTTTTGCTCAACGTTTGAACTAATAATTGAGTGAATTCGAAAGACTCACTTAACATTAGAAGTGGATTATCTAGAGTTAGATCCAGAACAATTATCTTAAACCTATCCTATCCAAACCCTATCTTCTCCTATTGATAACCTTCTTTTCTTATTCCTTGTTTCGATTGTCATTAGTCGATAACTTTAGATTCTTAGTTAATTTTAGTTAGTCGTCTTATAAATCTCAACTGTTGATCATCTTTGATAGCATCCAAGCTAGAAACTACGAGAAAACTGCTTAAATCCAATCCATGTGGATACGATATTATACTATACTATATTTGATTAGCGAGCACAATTTAAGTGTGTGTTTTGCGCTTGTCAAGAGGATGAGCCAATAGTGGATTCTTACGCCAACGATTAAAATTGAGTGCTTTAGTGGGTATACATTGTGTATCCCTCTTCGTAGTTGTTGAATCATCCATTGAAGACGAAATTTGAAGTTTCTTCGTCAAAACCTAACAATGGCAAAAAATTTTAAAAAAAAGAGTGAAGAGAAAAAGAAGAATGACAGAGTAATTTGGCGTGAACCAGCCAAAAGCTTTACCATTTACCACAAACTTTTGGAGCAAAACCGTTAAGGATCAATTCTGAGAAATTTATTCCTACAATCTTGTTGTGTGTGAGAGAGAGATTGTGGAGAGAGAAAGAACAAAAATCTTGCTATGATTTGAGATAGAACGTATGTTAACTGAAAGAAAGAGAGAGAAAATATATGAATAACGTATTTCACTTCTATATGGTAGTGTATATAATAAATACCTATTTTGCTATAAAATATATGTAACGGCTCTAATTTTTATCCGTAGAATATCGTGATGGCAACTAGTCTCTAAGACTAGGTAAGCCTAACAACATACGGAATATAACTGAAAAGACAAATAAGTCTCGAATACTCAACAATTTTAATAAAGAAAACTCCACGACTCAACATATACAATTTCCATAAAACCTGGTGATATCGAGTCACAAGCTCTACAACGGTATCATAGTCATCCCTATACAAATGTATCGAATAAAGGAAGGAAAACATAGAAGTAGATAGAGGGTGATTCTGAGGCCTGCTGACGTGTAGGTGTACCTTGAAGCCTCCAAGTACGAACTCAACTCACTGGTGGCTTAACTGGTAGGAGGTACCTGGGTCTGCACAAAAGATGTGCAGAAGCGTAGC
Organism: Nicotiana otophora; assembly: GCA_000715115.1. Lineage (NCBI taxonomy): Eukaryota > Viridiplantae > Streptophyta > Magnoliopsida > Solanales > Solanaceae > Nicotiana > Nicotiana otophora. The sequence goes on along the minus strand of AWOL01S0337457.1, from coordinate 5,332 downwards.
ATGAGTACACCAAAACGGTACTCATTAAGTGTTAAGCCTAACATCGGTAGAGTAGTGACGAAGTCAGGTCAAGGCCCTACTAGAATAAATAAGAGTCAGAACGAGTAATTTAATAGTACAATAATAGTAATAATGGAAATGAAACAAGGAATATACCAAATTTTGACTACATAGAACTAAGGCAAATAATGCATCGGGAAAGAAAACAAGAAATGTTATGCCAAGGAAACAAAGCAACCCAACACAAGTGAAATAGTAGAAAAATACCAACAAGAGTCACTACCGAGATACTGCCTTGTAGTCTCAAACCACAAGAATAATTCACAATCTTTTCTCATATCACCGTGGGAGCCAACCTTATAGCATTTAGTTTTGAAAATCATTTTCCCTGAAATAGCATCCCGCATTTTAGCCAACCTTATCATACTGCGTGGCTTCTAGTAGTTCCTCTACTAGCCACACGTATTAAGCCCACCTTATCTCACCGCATGCATTTCAACCCCAAAATTTTATACCACCGCATGTGTATCAATATCACAACGTATCACAAATCGCACCTCAAGTGCCCAATATCATAACTTGACAAAGAAACCAACAACAACGATGTTTTCACAATAAATAGCTCATGGCTCAACCACAATGTACACAAAAGTCTCAACAATAACAACAGGTAGCGAATAACTCAACAAGAATAGTATTTCACAACTTAACACTTTGCTTCAATGTGAATCACGTCTTTTATAATGCAATACCACTTTCAACAATAAGATATTCCAAGAATAACAACTTCAAGTAAAGATTTCAACGGTTAAATAATGAATATGGAATAAAGGAAACAAGAACTTCAACTAAACATGTAGAGCAATTAGCAAGTAAGAGATAAGACAAGTAGAACATGTGAAAATAGACTAATGATGATGGATATAACCTGTTAAGATAACTCAATTAAGGCATGAGAGGAATCCACATAGCTAAAATCGGTAAATTTTCATATTCAGCCAGTGTACACACTCGTCACCTTGCGTACATGGCTTTCACACATCACAATTATCACAAAACAACACAAATCCAAAGGAGTAATTCCCCCACACAAAGTTAGGCAAGACACTTACCTCAAAATACGCTAACTCAATCCACTAGTAGTTCTTTCCCTCGATTATCCAACTCTGAACGGCTCGAATCTAGCCAAAACAACTTCATACCATAAATATAAATTATAGGAAACTACCTCGAATCAAAAAGTTATGATCTTTGCAAATAAATCAAAAGAAAACCCAGGCACGTGTCTTGGAACCCGACCAAAATTATAAAATCCAAACACTCATTCGATAACAAGTCAAACCATACAAGAATTACCCAAATCCGACCTCAAATTGCCATTCAAAATCCCAAAATTTAGTTTAGAAAATTTTCACAATTGTTTCCCAAATTTCCAACTCAAATCACTAATTAAATGATGAAATTAACAATAGATTCATGTAATTTAACCAAAATCGAGTTAGGATTTCTTACCCCAATGATTTGCTTGCAAATCTTCTGAAACATCACCACAAACCGAGCTCTCTAGGTCCAAAAATGGATTATGAAACTCAAACCCTCGAAGACCCTTTTTCTGCCCAGTTATCCTTGCTTCTGCGGGCCTGGGGTCGTACCTGCGATGCCACACCTGCAAATAATCCTTCGCAGGTGTGGTTCCAACTTAACTAAGGAGATTCCGCTTCTGCGGTCAAATCGCGCACATGCGCGTCCACTCCTATGGAGAATATGCATTTATGTGCTCTCGCGCCTGTGGAAGGATTCCGATTCTGCGACCCTAGTCTTGGCCAGCCATTTCCGCTCCTGCGCTTCCTCACTCATTCCTGCGAGTTTGCTTCTGCGAGACTCTGACCGCATCTGCGGTCCCAGCTGGGCTAGGCCACAATTCGCTTCTGCGGCTCAAGGGCCGCTCCTGTGGCCCAAAGTCTGCAAGTGCGATTGAACCAGACACATCCCAATTTCAGCAATCACACAAGTCCAAATTTGATCCAGATTCAATCTGAATCACACCCGGGGCCCTCGAGACCTCGTCTAAATATACCAAAAAGTCCCAAAACACATGACGGACCTACTCTAGGCATAAAATCACATCAAGCAACATCGATTCCACGAATCGCAACCCAAATTCAAGCATATGAAACGATGAACTTTCAAATTCCAAACCTAATGCGGATTCATACCAAAATAACTCTAATTGACTTCAAAATTTGCACACAAGACATAAATGATGTGATGGATCTATTCCAACTTCTGAAATTGGAATCTAACCCCGATATCAATAGAGTAACTCCCGGTCAAACTTTTCAACCTTCCAAACCTTCAACTTTCTAACTTTCGCCAATTCAAGCCGCAACGACCTACGAACATCCAAATCAACATCCGGACGCACTCCTAAGTCCGAAATCACCATACAGAACTATTCAAACAGTCAAAACTCTATTCCGGAGTCGTCTATATAAAAGTCAAACTACGGTAAACTCTTTCAACTTAAACCTCCAACTTAGGGACTATGTATCTCATTTCACTCCGAAACTCACCCGAAACCATAACCAAACACCCCGGCAAGCCACATAACCATAATATAATATAGAGGAAGCAATAAATAGGAGATCGGGGCTAAAATACTCAAAATAACCGGTCGGGTCATTACAATATAAAAGCTAGCTATAGATAATAATATTTTAAAATAATTTTGATTTATAATAAATAGGTTGTAATAGTTTGCTATAGGAGGTAAAATACTACTATGGTGTTGGGAGACTCACTTATTCATAAGAGCGGCGGCTAGTGGTTGATTCTCTGTATCATAGAGATGAATAGTAGGTTATGGAGAAAAAGAATTCATTTTCGATGACCGGTGAGATAAATTGTGGTTGTTACAGATTCCCTTCCGCAAAGGAGAAACTATAGGTCTCCTCATCTAGTATTACTACACATGCAATCTCGATTAATAAGTTTATTAGAATAATTGTTCCCTGCAAAAAGTTGACGATAAAAATATTTTAATAATAATACAAAGTAAATAAATAATAAAGCATATGCAGTAATAATAATAATAATAATAATAATAATAATAATAATAATAATAATCGATTTACCTAAATGACAGTTAAAGAGTATTACGTATAGTACACGTTCAAGAAAGCCAGCCTTTTTTTCTTACTCATATATATAATTTATGACTTTTTTCTGGAACAATGAAAAGATTTCCTATTGATATGTACTATATATAATCTGTATAATCAAAACATTGAAAGTTCAAAATATCGTCGGCATCACAAATACAATACTCTTCATCTATTATCGGGTTTAATAGAAAAATTATATATGGCCTTTTAATTTTCTTTATACAGTTGACTTCACATGGCATAATGATGTTTTATACTTTAATGCCACACAAGAGGGGGAGTGATTTGTGTGGTGTCCAATTTTCGCATGCACTGATTATAGAAGGACTTGGTTCTAAGTGTTCCTTATACTACTGTTGCGAAAATAGTAAATGCGGAAAGTAAAGAACACAAGTATTTTTACGTGGAAAACACCCGGCTCAAAAGCTAAAAAAATCACGACCTACTACTCAGTAGGATTTTTCCAACACTTCACTAAATCAATAAGCCAAAACAGCATTTACTAAACTCTTTATAAACCTAAGGATTAACTCTAATCCCGTTATGGCAACCAACATCTAACTGTTGTGACAACTTCAAGTTAACTCTAACTTGAATACTCAGAGTAGTTAATACAATTACTTCTAGATAAAGATGAAAGGTACAACTTGAAAACACCTACTACAATTGAACTAGAATAAAAGTCAGACGCTTGGAACTGGTTCTTCTATCTGGTTCATGTAGGTTCAGGTTCGCACACTTGAATCGCACAAGAATTGTTTGCAAAATGCCTTGCTATTTTGCTCTCAACTCATGTTTAACTTCAGCTTTTATGCATTCCTGTAGAATGAGAACATCCTGCAATTTATAAAGTAGAATAAGAAATAACTAGAGTTCTAATTCTACTCTTCCTTGGTGGAAGAGTTCTAGTTATCCACAACTTCTAACTTTTCCCTTATCTTGAATAGTGTTCTCTTTGAGTAAGGAGTCCTCCTTATCAATTATACAACCTTTTCGATCAGGAGATATCATATATAACAAATTAAGCTTATCTCCTTCGTGTGAATCCCTTATGCTTGAATCTGTACGTGTCTGTGTACACAGAGGATGGACTAGATTCATGTCTGAGTTCCTTTGTCAATCTTCAAAACAAACTTCACTTGGTCCAACAAATTCTCCTTTTTTGACGATGACAAACTATGTGCTTTTCATAAACATAGGTCATGTTTCAACTCAGCTCAACATCAATACAATATTAGAATATTTTACCTTTTTAAAGTCACTTATCATCAAGGACCACATTCATTAGGTTATAAATATCACACTCTAAAGGAAAAGAACTGCCGAATTCCCCCTTTTGGCATCATCGAAAGGTTGCATAATAATTTTAGATAATTAGATTTTAATTAAAATTACTCATGGCCACTGGGGCTACTTCAAATGCAATCATGGAGTGAAATATCATTGATCAATCTAAGGATATTAGCTATCTAAGAAATATGAGCAAACATTTAGAGCAAAAACAGTGAATTTCATTGATTGATAAGATTCTACCACAAAGAATAAAAAGAAATAAAAACACTGGATCATGAGCAAAAGAAGCAAAAATCCCGAACTGGGTCACTCGTTGATCTACACTAGGCTGGGAGGCTTAAGGCTGGGAAGGAACAGGTTCTTGGTTTTTGACTTGGAGCAGTTTTTAGCATATACTGAAGAATGCCAACATTCTTCTTCTTTTGTTTTGCCAACTCAGCTCTAAGAACATCTCTCTCAGTGTCCACCTCTGCTAACCTCGTCTTCAGCCTAACAATCTTAGCATCCTTAGCCCCACTTTCTTGCACCAAAGCTCGCACTTTGTTGTTCACTAGTACCTTTTTGGATGAACCAGATTCTTTGGGAGTGGTTTGGAATTCATAGTCACAAGCAGTTAGAGTGTTTGCCCCAAAATGATTCTTGCTTGTACTGACTTTCCATTTCTTGATGGGTACCTTGAACTGTGCAAGTACAGCCGTGAGATTAAAGCCATAGGGTATGGCATGAGTTTTGGTGCCATTCAGAACCCTATCAAGAAGCTGGATGATGAATCCAGGCCAATTGACTTGCCTCCCACTAAACATTCCATAAGAACCAGGTCTATGAATGTGGTAATGTGCCTCCTTTCCTACCTTGGAAGCACAGATCCACATCAT
>AWOL01S0337398.1:0-13777 GCA_000715115.1 Nicotiana otophora | reverse complement strand
GAACAATCTGAAGCTAGCCAAATATTATATAAATTAATATACACTCACAAGTTCATAATTTAGTTATTAGAGTGATTACTCAACCCAAATTGGAAGATTCTTAAAATTCACCCCCGAGCCCACGTGTCCGAATTTCGGGACTTTTAAAAGATAAATGTTACCCATAACTTCACAAACTCAAATATATAATTTTACCCAATTCTATAATCATTTTCGTGGTTAAATCCTATTTTTATCAAAACCCATAATTTCTACAATGTATATGTTAAGATTCTACCCAAAATTCATGTATTAAACTCATTTTGTATAGAAATTACTTACCTCAAAGTGCTACGTGAAGATCCTTATTCAAAGAGCTCTAAACTCGTCCAACGAGTGAAAAGAATGAACCAAAAAGCCTAAGTCTCGATATTTTAAAAGACATTGCCAAGGCGTCCCTCCTACGCGAACGTGAAGGCTTGCTTGTGTTGCCCTATGCAAATGCGAGGGCTTCTTCGCGAACGCGAAGACCAACAGCAGCAACTCATCTCCAGCCTACCATACGCGAACGAGAAGTCCACAGGTCCCAGACCTTTGCAAGCGCGGACTGGCTGTCGCAAACGCGAAGCACAAACTCCCAATCCCCCATTTTCTTCTTTTTGCGAACGCGATCGCGAAGAAGGAAACCAGAACCAGCAGTGACAGTATTATGAAATTAACTCTGGGCGGTCTGAAACTCACCCAAGCCACCCGGGACCCCGTCCAAATGCACCAATAAATCCATAAATATAATACGGACCTGCTTGAACTCTCGAAACACGTAAAACATCAAATTGAACTCGCTGAATCACCCAAAAACCAAATTGAACCAAATCATGAACTTCAAGCTTTCAACTTGTCCGAACGAGCCGAATCATACTTAGACTATTCGGAATGACACCAAATTTTGCGTGCAAGTCTTAAATCACCAAACTAAACTATTTTCAGGCTCGGAATCCCAAACGGACCTCGATAACAGCAAAAACTAATCCAAACCAAACTTAAAGAATTTGAAAACCTTCAATGCTCCAACTTTAGACATTAGGCGTCGAAACGTTCTCGGGTCATCCGAAACCCGATCCGAACATACGCCCAAGTTCAAAATCATCATACAAACCTATTGGGACCGTCAATTCCCAGTTCTGAGGTCGTTTGCTTAAAACGTTAACTCAAGTCAAACGTAACCATTTTAAGCCACTATTAAGGAACTAAATGTTCTGATTTCAACCCGAACCCTTCCAAACCCAATCTAACCATCCCCGCAAGTCATAAAATAGTAATAAAACATACGCGGAGTCTTAATTAGGGGAACGAAGATCCAGAAAATAAATTAACCGGTCGGATCGTTACACTCACATGGCCAAAGAAAGTAATATAATTTCAACTGACTACAATGCAGCGCCTGGAATAAAGAATTCAAGAATGACACCCTTGTATTTCTTATGTTATCCTTGGGATAACCTTATGTTGCGACCTGATCGAAATTTGAATTTCGGTATTGCTAATCACGTGATATGAAAACAAAATAAAATATGTATCCTCTCCAAAGTTTTTTTTAAAATAATTCTTTAAAAAACAAGGTTAAAATTTGAGTTAAGAGTTTATTTAAATTAGCTAGTATAAAAGCAAATACATGTTTGAAATATGCGATAATATTTCATTTTTAGTCTAATAGAATAATGACATCTACTAACAAAAATGTATTCACTGAATAATCTCGTTATTATTTAATCCCCGTATTATTATTCATGCACTATAATTTCCCTATAACTATGTGAACCAACGACTCCGAAGATTACACTTTTTAAAAATTCTATGAGCAACAGTTGAAAAGTTTACATAGTACACTTTTCATGTATAATTTAATTTTAAACCGTTTTAGTGTTAATTGATCAGGCAATTTATGTGTTTCCCTTTAAATTTCTATCTATAAATTTAGTTTCTTAATTTTTTTATAGATTTTTGCTGCATTTATGATTCAACATTACTAATTAAAATAATAAATACTAAACAATTTGTGAATTCTTCAAATAAAATTAGTTAATTTGTAAAATATGAGTTGCCAGAATATCATTTATTTCACTAATAAAATCATTAGTATTTATTACATTAGAGTAGCATGTAAAAAGATTAGTTAGAAACGGAGAGAGTACACATTGGTGTAATAAAAGTAATGATAATATTTGGAGTTTGATTTTTTAAAAGTACTTGCCAGCATTACTTTTTAAGTATTTGTTTGTAGCTCTAATAGACAAGCGAAGCCTAGAGAGAAGATAAAAAAATCATAACAGCTACAGTAACACCTTATATGGACCAATGAAAAAACGAATTCAGCCTGAAAAAATCTGTAATTTCAAAACGTAGTAGAATCTTGCGGATCGGTACGGAGACATCTGTACTTATCTTTGAGAGATTATAGGGCTATTAGGAGCACATCCCTTCTTGATTCCTCGTCGTGTGAATTGATTCCATTGAAGCTTATGCCGTTATTTCCTTCCTACTCATTCTTATACGATGTTGAGTGCTTGTTATCAATTGGGTATCTAAGAGTTGTAATGGTACTACGGATTTGGTGCAGGATGTTTTTCCCTGCGTATTCGAGTGGGCTACTATCGTCGCCTTGTGGTGGGGTGTTCTGACATTTCATCCCAGTATTGGTATTGCCTACGGTCGAGATTTGATATATTCTGAATTTGGTGGAATATTTTCGTTAACATTGTGGTGGCGTCATCCTTGATTAAATGCATTGAGGCACACCGGCATGTGGGTCTTCATTTGTTTTCCTCNTAAAGAATTCAAGAATGACACCCTTGTATTTCTTATGTTATCCTTGGGATAACCTTATGTTGCGACCTGATCGAAATTTGAATTTCGGTATTGCTAATCACGTGATATGAAAACAAAATAATATATGTATCCTCTCCAAAGTTTTTTTAAAATAATTCTTTAAAAAACAAGGTTAAAATTTGAGTTAAGAGTTTATTTAAATTAGCTAGTATAAAAGCAAATACAAGTTTGAAATATGCGATAATATTTCATTTTTAGTCTAATAAAATAATGACATCTACTAACAAAAATATATTCACTGAATAATCTCGTTATTATTTAATCCCCATATTATTATTCATGCACTATAATTTCCCTATAACTATGTGAACCAACGACTCCTAAGATTACACTTTTTTAAAAATTCTATGAGCAACAGTTGAAAAGTTTACATAGTGCACTTTTCATGTATAACTTAATTTTTTATAGATTTTTGCTGCATTTATGATTCAACATTACTAATTAAAATAATAAATACTAAACAATTTGTGAATTCTTCAAATAAAATTAGTTAATTTGTAAAATATGAGTTGCCAGAATATCATTTATTTCACTAATAAAATCATTAGTATTTATTACATTAGAGTAGCATGTAAAAAGATTAGTTAGAAACGGAGAGAGTACACATTAGTGTAATAAAAGTAATGATAACATTTGGAGTTTGATTTTTTAAAAGTACTTGCCAGCATTACTATTTAAGTATTTGTTTGTAGCTCTAATAGACAAGCGAAGCCTAGAGAGAAGATAAAAAAATCATAACAGCTAGAGTAACACCTTATATGGACCAATGAAAAAACGAATTCAGCCTGAAAAAATCTGTAATTTCAAAACGTAGTAGAAACTTGCGGATCGGTACGGAGATATTTGTACTTATTTTCGAGAGATTATAGGGCTATTAGGAGCACATCCCTTCTTGATTCCTCGTCGTGTGAATTGATTCCATTGAAGCTTATGCCGTTATTTTCTTCCTACTCATTCTTATACGATGTTGAGTGCTTGTTATCAATTGGGCATCTAAGAGTTGTAATGGTACTACGAATTTGGTGCAGGATGTTTTTCCCTGCGTATTCGAGTGGGCTACTATCGTCGCCTTGTGGTGGGGTGTTCTGTCATTTCATCCCAGTATTGGTATTGCCTACGCTCGAGATTTGATATATTCTGAATTTGGTGGAATTTTTTCGTTAACATTATGGTGGCGTCATCCTTGATTAAATGCATTGAGGCACACCGGCATGTGGGTCTTCATTTGTTTTCCTCTAGGCACGGTGTTGTGAGATGGAACCTAAGAGGAAGCTATCAGAGATGGCTGTGTGTAGCGACTGCAGGATCAAATCAATGTTTTCAGTGTTGATGGTTCGATAGAGATCATCTCTGAGGTTGTTTCTATGCTTAGGCATTTTGAATGTGATGAGAAGGGCTTGGTTGGAATGTATGAAAATGTGAGTATTCGATCATTGTTTTAGATGTAGTTCGAATTCGAGTTTCAAACATATTGTTGGACCTTTGGGTGATGTTAATGAATGAAAGTATTCTTATGGATGGCGAAACAGTGTGGACCCAAGGAGATTAATTGATTTCATGAGGGAAGTAACTTTAGCAATGGCGCTGGAGGTGGTCAATATGAGGTTACATAAGTGGGGANAAATAGTAATAAAACATACGCGGAGTCTTAATTAGGGGAACGAAGATCCAGAAAATAAATTAACCGGTCGGATCGTTACACTCACATGGCCAAAGAAAGTAATATAATTTTCAACTGACTACAATGCAGCGCCTGGACTAAAGAATTCAAGAATGACACCCTTGTATTTCTTATGTTATCCTTGGGATAACCTTATGTTGCGACCTGATCGAAATTTGAATTTCGGTATTGCTAATCACGTGATATGAAAACAAAATAATATATGTATCCTCTCCAAAGTTTTTTTAAAATAATTCTTTAAAAAACAAGGTTAAAATTTGAGTTAAGAGTTTATTTAAATTAGCTAGTATAAAAGCAAATACAAGTTTGAAATATGCGATAATATTTCATTTTTAGTCTAATAAAATAATGACATCTACTAACAAAAATATATTCACTGAATAATCTCGTTATTATTTAATCCCCATATTATTATTCATGCACTATAATTTCCCTATAACTATGTGAACCAACGACTCCTAAGATTACACTTTTTTAAAAATTCTATGAGCAACAGTTGAAAAGTTTACATAGTGCACTTTTCATGTATAACTTAATTTTTTATAGATTTTTGCTGCATTTATGATTCAACATTACTAATTAAAATAATAAATACTAAACAATTTGTGAATTCTTCAAATAAAATTAGTTAATTTGTAAAATATGAGTTGCCAGAATATCATTTATTTCACTAATAAAATCATTAGTATTTATTACATTAGAGTAGCATGTAAAAAGATTAGTTAGAAACGGAGAGAGTACACATTAGTGTAATAAAAGTAATGATAACATTTGGAGTTTGATTTTTTAAAAGTACTTGCCAGCATTACTATTTAAGTATTTGTTTGTAGCTCTAATAGACAAGCGAAGCCTAGAGAGAAGATAAAAAAATCATAACAGCTAGAGTAACACCTTATATGGACCAATGAAAAAACGAATTCAGCCTGAAAAAATCTGTAATTTCAAAACGTAGTAGAAACTTGCGGATCGGTACGGAGATATTTGTACTTATTTTCGAGAGATTATAGGGCTATTAGGAGCACATCCCTTCTTGATTCCTCGTCGTGTGAATTGATTCCATTGAAGCTTATGCCGTTATTTTCTTCCTACTCATTCTTATACGATGTTGAGTGCTTGTTATCAATTGGGCATCTAAGAGTTGTAATGGTACTACGAATTTGGTGCAGGATGTTTTTCCCTGCGTATTCGAGTGGGCTACTATCGTCGCCTTGTGGTGGGGTGTTCTGTCATTTCATCCCAGTATTGGTATTGCCTACGCTCGAGATTTGATATATTCTGAATTTGGTGGAATTTTTTCGTTAACATTATGGTGGCGTCATCCTTGATTAAATGCATTGAGGCACACCGGCATGTGGGTCTTCATTTGTTTTCCTCTAGGCACGGTGTTGTGAGATGGAACCTAAGAGGAAGCTATCAGAGATGGCTGTGTGTAGCGACTGCAGGATCAAATCAATGTTTTCAGTGTTGATGGTTCGATAGAGATCATCTCTGAGGTTGTTTCTATGCTTAGGCATTTTGAATGTGATGAGAAGGGCTTGGTTGGAATGTATGAAAATGTGAGTATTCGATCATTGTTTTAGATGTAGTTCGAATTCGAGTTTCAAACATATTGTTGGACCTTTGGGTGATGTTAATGAATGAAAGTATTCTTATGGATGGCGAAACAGTGTGGACCCAAGGAGATTAATTGATTTCATGATGGAAGTAACTTTAGCAATGGCGCTGGAGGTGGTCAATATGAGGTTACATAAGTGGGGTATCTCATGTGAGTAGGTTGGCAGTTGCGTGGTTTTGATGAGGTTCCTACGAAGCATTCTACTTTCTACCCAGCGGGAGGCATCTACTGCAATGTGAGCTTGAATCGCTTGACAAAGATGGTACGACTGTCAGTAGGTCGAATGTACGATTGTGGCTGGTAATTCATAATGTTTTATGAAAAGTTTAATAAGAGATTACGAGAAATTTGGCAGGTTAACGGTGCGAGATCATGGTAATTGAGAAGGAGGAGTCATTGTGGGTTATAGATTTATATGATTGTTTCTTAAATCTAAGTGGGGGAGCCCACCGTCTACGATCGGGTCACGTGGTTGTGTGTCGGTGCAGTTTCAGGTTATCGGTGCATTCGTGGATTTAGTTATGACCTAGAAAAGAAAACATCAAGGGTATCTTGGCAAGGAATTTGATGTATATGTGCTACATTTCACCTTATCGATTCATGTGCAGATGTTGGGGATGACTCAGAGTTTATGCTTCTTGTGAGTGTGATGTTAAGGAAAAGTATTTGTCTGGTTGCTTCTTTGCAAGTGTTCATGTGCTAGCTAGTGTTTAGTTATATATGCGGAACCAGGTGAGAGTGGGTAACTCTCGGTAATGGTTCTAGTGGGTTCAAGAATTAAAGTTCGATGTATAAGGATTTTGGGTTCGTTGTGAGGATGAAGACAAGGATTTAGCAGTAGAGTGTGAAGAATACCCGGGGAATTTCTATGTTATCATCGAATCTGCGATGTAGTATTGGAGAAATAGGAGAAACAACTTCAGATTCGCGGGAGGTCTTTCAGAACAGGTGTATCAGTTGGAAACACTTTTGAGTGAGGAGTGTATGAGATGGTTGATGGATATTGAGACGACGTAGTCTTGTGATTCGGGTCACTCGGGATGGGTGTTGTGTAGGGTCTGTTATGAATTTGAATAGAACGATTATTTCAAAGGCAAGTCAAGAGTATATTGGAAGACGTTGAGTCAGTGAGTAGTGGTCTGAATCGGCAAAGTTGTGGGAATGATCAGTTCCTTTAGTATAGTAAGGCTGTACAGGTGATTCGTGCATGTACGTACGGGCTTGACAACCACCGTGAATTGATCGATTTGGATGTATTTGATTCTGATGGCTTGGTTATGTATAAATGGATATGGGAAGAGTTATTGTGGTTAAACCATGACTTGAGTTCTAAGTCTTTCGCGGTTATGGGAAGTTGGTTGGGTGTTGCGATTCATCTTCTAAAATGAGTTAAGTGAAAGGCTTGTAGCTGATGAAGTGTTTATTCTGCTGGTGGCTCAGGAGTTATGATGAGATTCTTATACTCTCGCGTAGTGGCATGATAGGTGCAGTGAGCGAGATAAAAATTAGAAGTTGAGGATCAAGGTTACGGTTCAGTTTTGATAGGAATGTTACGAGCTCGGAGGAGCGCGAGAAAGAATTAAGTTATTTAGAGTAAGATGGCATTATCTTAATGTCGCCTGAGGACGGTGTTCCGTAGAAGAGGCATTGTGCATTGGTTTGTAAATTCTTAATTGGCGTTACAGAGATAGCATGGTCGATGGCCATTGATGTTCACATTTTGCCACCTGACACAGAAGGTTGTGGGAGTATATCCCACATGAAGATCATATAAGTGTGATGTGTTAGGCATTTGATTGTTAGCGACTAAAATTGGGTATGAATCTTCTGGTACTGTCCTTGATGTGAGGGTTTATGCCTAAGAGGCGCTAGATCCTTTGGTTGTGGAATGTGGGAGTTTTTCCTGGATCGGGCGGCTGTTCGTATATGTCATGAATATCGTCATTGTGGATACTTGAAAGGTTATTTGCCCAGTATGGGATGATCGGGACAGGCTTGAGGTCCGTTGGTAAATCTAATGTGAATATATGCTCTACATCATGTCGGATGTATTCATTCAGTATATCATTGCTTATGGAGGAGTCTTCAGGTGTTGGATGTTATTCCTGTCATCAACTATTCTATGTGATACTCAATTATGCCATGTGGGTTGTGAGGCAGCTTGATTATCCGCACATGTGTTAGATCTCGTGTAGCTTTTGGTGTTATATGAGAAAGATGGCGCTCGAGATGCATGCCATTTATTGCACCTTAGTCGTGCTTAGGCTTTTTTTTAGTGTGTAGTGCTATCCGTTTCCCCAGGGTTGTATTTATGCACTTGGTGTGCTTATGGTCGATATTATGGCATTTTGTGGGTATAAACATAATGGCTTGATGGGTATTTCCTTATTGATTGTCATGTATGGATAGGGTGGCACACCTCCACAGAAATGATGTTTGGATCAGGTTGCACGCCACAACGGTATCATGTTTGGATCGGGTTGCATGCCGTAACAGTGTCATTTGTGGATCGGGTTGCACGCCACAATAATGAGAGGTTGAGTACGGTTCCTTATAATTCTTTTTATTTTGTGTGTGCCATTTCTCATCTCTAATATAGGTTCATAGCATTTGTTCGGCAATTTTATTCATTACGCGGGCTGGGTAGTTCCTTGCCAGAGGTCGTTCTTCCTCATGGATCATATTCGAGTTGTAGCTTGTTGGTACATTGATGGCGGCGTATGGGATTGTAGACGGTGTTTGAGGTGGTTTATTGCCCGAGTAGATTGTACGGGGTGAGACGAGGTTATTGGACATGAGATCAGTGCGATAGGATTTGTGTAAGGTATATTAAAGAGAAAATGTCACAATTTAATTTTGAATAAGATAATGGTTATTGTCAAGCGGAGAGACTCCATGATTTATTTATTTGGAAGGTGGTTATGAGCTTCTATGGGTCGCTTTCATCGTTGCAGTATCGCGAGGGTTTTATTGGGGCTTATGCGCGTTATGAGGTATACTACAGGTATCGGGTTAGTGAATCAACAACATCAACGGTAAGAGGATGTTATTATAGGCATATGAATTATGCGGTGCATTTTGTGGTTTTCTACATGGGTGCACGATCATATATGGTACAGTGGGTTGATATTGTTACGGTGTCCGTATGATGGAATCAAGTATCGTAGAGAATTCCGGATGTTGGAATTTGGTTCTAAGACTTGTTATCCAAGGTAAAAGGGAAGATCTTCAATCTGGCTCGAGCTAATGTGCTCACGTGGGTTGTGGTGGCACGAGTAGGTGCACGAGGTGTCAAACAGTTATTTTGGGCAACTGTGGAATGGTTTTTGGAACATTCGAGATGAACGTATGTTTAAGTGGTGGATAATGTAACGACCAGATAGGTCATTTTGAGCTCTATTACGCCGTTCGGCGGTTTGAGGCCTTGAGTAGCTTTGCTTCATGTATTATGACTTGTACATATAGTCGGATTTGAATTTCGGGAAGGTCGGAGTTGATTTGGAAGGAAAATTCTCAATTCGGAAGTTCTAAGTTGCATGAGTTAACCAAGGTTTGACTTTTGAGGAAACAACCTCGGAATAGGGATTTGAAGCTTCCAATAGGTTCGTATGCTGATTTTGGACTTGGATGTTTGTTCGGGTTAAGTATCGGATGGTCCAGGAGCATTTCGACGTTGATTGTGGAAAGCTAGCATTTTGAAGGTTTTAGAATTTTCTAAGTTCGAGTTGAAGTAGACTTTGGTGTTATTGATATCCGTTTGGGATTCCGAGCATTGGAATAAGTTCGTATTGTGATTTGTGATTTGTGTGCAAAATTTGGCGTTATTTCGTAATATTTATGTGTGATTCGGACGCGTTCGACGAAGGATAAAGGTTTGAAAGTTAAGAGAGTTTAAGAAATTGAGTTTGATCCTTAATTCTTTGTTTCGATGTTGTAATTTGTATTCTGAGCCTTCAGACAAGTTTACATGGGGTATATAAACTTGTTAGAATGATTGGACGGGGTTCCTCAGACCTCGGATGAGATTTGGGGTTGTTTTGGACCACTTTTAGGACTTTTGGAACTGCTGATAAATGGTGTCAGAGGTGTGCTATGCGATCATAGAAGTCAGGGCCGCGATCGCGAAGAGTAAAGTGCAATCCATGCCTTGTGAATCGCGATCACAGAAGGAAGGAAGGGTCGCGATTGCGTAGAAGGAATTTCTGCTAATAGTGGTCTGACTTCGGGAACTTATATCTTGCAATCTATAAGGAATTTAGAGATGATCTAAAAATAAAGGTTGTAGACCTTTGAATATAGTTTTCAAAAAATCAAACCGTTTATTATTTGGAATTTTGTACAACTATTTATGACCAGTATACTAAAAGGTGTCTGTGAAGAAGAAAATAACATGTGTACATCACAATTCTGGAACTTTTGTTAACCGCGATCGCGAAGGAGGATGCCCGGCAAGTGTATTAAACATCTAATTTCGGGACTTTGAACTCATTTTCTTCACTTTTAAGTTCTTGGAGCACACGTTGGGAGATTTCGGGCTATTCGTGAAGATCATTTTCACCATATATCATAAGGTAAGTTATTACTACTTGTTGTATGATAAATACATGGATTATATATGGATTTAAACATGAAATTTTATAGAAATTGTGGGGTTTGGAAGAAAATCTAAAATTTGATATTTTTGGATTTTGACCACGAAATTGGGTATGAAATTAGGAATAAATTATATTTGAGTTCCTGGTGTGTTATGGTAATGTTTATCTTCAAACAATTTCGGAATCCGGGCACGTGGGGCCGAGGGTTGACTTTGTTGACTTTTCTAGCGAAGTTGGAAATTGTTATAAATTGATTAATTGGTTTTCATTATTGTTTGACTAGTTTCAGATCGATGGGCATTGGTTTGATATGCTAGTGTGGCGATGGAGCTGGTTATAGAATTTCGGAGCGTGGTAAGTATCCTGTCTAACCTTGTGAGGGGAAATTACCCCATAGGTGTTATATTGGTTGTGTGCTACATGTTGTGGGAGCTACGCACATATGAGGTGACGAGTGTCCGTGCGTATGCTAGAATTCCTGATTATGTCCGGGTAGACTTAGACGCACGCTATGCTTTAATGGTACTATTTGAGTTATTATTGCCTGTTTAATTGCTTTAATTCGCATTATGACCTGAGACTAGACTCGCATAGAGTAATAGACTCATTATTTTGGATATTTGACGAGCTACTTGATTAGCCATAGAAATTGTACCTCTCTTATGGATTTCTCTCGTGTTGTACGTATTCATCGACAAGTTTTCTTGAATTTCATAACTTACACGTATATTCGTGAGTGGGGTCAAAGACCCGTAAATGCTTCATATTCTTATGTGATCGGGTCATTTGCCTCGGTAGGATATTGTAACACACTCTTATGGGATCAGGCCGTTTGCCTCGGCAGGATATTGTAACACACTCTTATGGGATCGGTCTGCTTGCCTCGGTAGGATATTGTAACACACTCTTATGGGATCGAGCTGTTCACCTCGGCAGGATATTGTAACACACTCTTATGGGATCGGGCCTTCCGCCTCGACAAGATATTGTAACACACTCCTATGGGATTGGGTCATTCGCCTCAGTAGGATATTGTAACACACTCATATGGGATCAGGTTGTTCACCTCGGCAGTTCTATGAAATATTCTTGTGGGATCGGGTTGTTCACCTTGGCAGTTCTATGAAACACTCTTATGGGATCGACCCACTCGCCTCGGCAGAATTGTGCGAAATACATCATAAGGAGCCTGCGTACCTATGAGTTTTCCTAACTCGAGATGTGACCATTGATTTGGTGTTGACCATTACGTATTCCATTTGAGAGATATCCGGTATTTGAGGACTTTGTGTTCACTGTTCAGCTGTATACCGAATTATTTGCCTATATCTGCACTCATTGTTTACTTACCATGTCTCATACTTCTCTACTTATTTATATTTGATTTAGTGGACCTAGTAGTAAGTGTCAATGTCGACCCCTCGTCACTACCTCTTCGGGGTTAGGCTAGATACTTACTAGGTACGCGTTGATTCATGTACTCATGCTGCACTTATGCACTAAATGTGCAGGATCTGACAGGTTCATTCGTTGGTCATCTGGGCACGTAGGCGTAGCTACTGAGGGGACTTTATGATGAGCTACATTCCATGCTACGATTCGCAGCACACAGAGTTTCCATCGTAATTATTCACTTTATCCTGTCTACCTTGTATTCTAGATAGATGTGATATTGTTATTGTACTTCTTAGTAGATGCTCATGCACTTGTGACACCGGATTTTGGGATGTTATAAAATTTATTTGTGGTTATGCTTAGCATTGAAACACTTTTATTATTACTTCTACTTAAATCATAAGTTTCCATGATTTCAATGCGCTAAGTTCTCTATCTAATTAAAATTCACGATTTTGAAAATAATAAAAGGAATAGTTAAGTTGGTAGTTTACCGTTGGCTTGCCTAACTGCGACGTTGGGCGCCATCATGACCTATATTGAGATTTGGGTCGTGACAGCTTGGTATCAGAGCCCTACGTTCACTTGGGTTTCACGATTCATGAGTGAGTCTTCTGTACTTATCTTCGAGAGGCTACAGGGTTGTTAGGAGCACTTCCCTCTTGATTCCTCGTCGTGCGATTTGATTCCATTGAAGCTTATTCCTTTATTTCCTTCCTACTCATTCTTATATGATGTTGAGTTCTTGTTATCAATTGGGCATCGAGAAGTTGTAATGGTACTACAGATGTTATCCATGATGTTTCTCCATGAGTATTCGAGTGGGCTATTATTGTCGCCTTGTGGAAGGGTGTTCTGTCATTTCAGCATAGTGTTGGTATTGCCTATGGTCGAGATTTGATATATTCCGAATATGGTGGAATTTGTTTGTTAACATTGTGGTGTCGTCGTCTTTGATTGAACACATTAAGGCATATCGGCATATGTATCTTCATATGTTTTCCTATGGACATCGTGTTGTGAGATCGAACCTAAGAGGAAGCTATCAAATCGGTGTTTCCAGTGTTGATGGTTCAAGGGAGATCATCTTTGAGGTGGTTTCTATGCTTAGGAATTTTGAATGTGACGAGAAAGGCTTGGATGGAATGTAGGAAAATTTGAGTATTCGATCATTGTTGTAGATGCAGTACGACTTCAAATTTCAAACATATTATTGGACCTTTGGTGATGTTAATGAATGAAAGTATTCTTACGGCTGGTGAAACAGTGACCTAAGGAGATTAATTGATTTCATGATGGATGTAACTATAGCAATGGAGTTGGAGGAGGTCGATATGAGGTTACACAGGTGGGCTATCTCCTGTGAGCAGATTGGAAGTTGTGCGGTTTTGATGAGGTTCCTACGAAGAGTTATACTTTCTACAAAACGGGAGGCATGTACTGTGATGTGAGCTTGGATCGCTTGAAGAAGATAGTACGATTGCCAAGAGGTCCAATATGCGATTATGGCTAATAATTCGGAATGTTTTATGAAAATTTTGACAAGAGATTATGGGAAATTTTGGGTGTTAATGGTGTGAGATCATGGTATTTGAGAAGGAGGAGTCATTGTGGGTTATAGATTTA
>AWOL01S0337382.1:0-15187 GCA_000715115.1 Nicotiana otophora | reverse complement strand
AAAAGTACTTAGTAACTTACTCCTGCGATTACTTTTTCATGTTCACAATAGTTTTAAACTTCTCGAAATAATAAATGAAATATATATTTTATTATAATACTCATAATAATGATAGCATTTAAAAAAATCTTAAGAAATAATTTTAAAAATAAATAGTTAATAATAAAGATAAAACAAGATAAAAAAAATTATTTCTCTTAATTTACTAAAATAGACCAGTCAAGTAAAAACATATTTTTAGTATACTAGTAAACAAGTAAAAGTGGACCAAGAGAGTAAATTCACTTGTTAGCACCGGAAAGAAGAAGATACTGTTAGAGAGATCATTGGTTGGGTTAAATGCAGCATTTATTTATGCTTTGACTCTGAAGACTGTGAAATGAATTGGCAAAATAGAATTAGAATTCTAATTTAAGGCAATAAATTGCAATGTCATTAAATGGGGTGGTTTTGACAGCGTCATATAATAACTCCATGTGGTATAAAAATGGGAATTTTGATCAATGAGATATCACTCTATTACTATGTAGTATATGGCAATAACTTTTGCTTTTCAATTGTCAAATGAAGCGAGCAAGAGTTTTTGAACATCTTGTTTTATAGTACTAAGAATAAATAAGAAACTATAACACTCTGTAAATTCAGACTAGGTGTGGACGTGTTAAAGGAGTACTAATGTGACATATTAGACATATGAAGTCTTATTGAGATGAGAATATGTGAAAATAGTTATGAGGTGCATAAGATTCGATAAAATCGACTAAGTTTATGGAAGGTAAATCTTCTATAAGTATTTCGTAAAAATCCGTTGGGAATTTGGGAGAACATAAACATAAAAGTTGTAGCCCTTTGAAATAACTTTCCAACGATATAGAGCCTGATCGGATTTCTGAGTAAAAAGTTATGTGCGTTTTACTGGACAATGCGCAGAATGCGGGCCTAGGTGTGCGCCCAGATGGTCTCGTGAGCGACCGCGCGCACTTATGGAAGTGCTATTGCCCTGTTGCGCGTCCAGGTGCACGGGAGCGCACTCGGAGGTGTCACACCCCTTTTTTTTCACCTCACTTAACCCCTCTTTAAAAGAGATAAAAAGTGGTTTTGAAGCTCAAAAGGGTTTTTCAATTTGAAAAGTGACAAAAGATTGTGTTTCAAAGAATTTTTCAGAGTCGCCACCTGACATTTGGTTTCGGTGTGCCAGGTCACTATTTTTTTAAAAATAACAATTTTTCTTCAAAACACATTGACTCTAAAACTGACTGCACCAGAAATTCTAGGTAAGGGGGTTCATTTGACTCGAGGAGAAGGTGTTAGGCATTCCCCGAATCCCGTAACTAGTACGGTTGCACACTTGATCAAATTGGCTTGTAAGAATACTCAGATTGAGGTGGAAACACGCAAAAGCGAAAATAAATACGAAAGAGGCTTGAGGTCGTCCCCGCCTAATAAAAGGAAAATAAGAGAAAAGAAAAGAAAGTACTAAAAGAAAATATACTAAAATTTCTAAGCTATCCTACACTACACTTCTTCCATGATGTAGCCTCGGCCTCCGTTTATATTTACTTCGGGGCATACCCCGGATAAAATATACAAAATCCACGGGGCGTTCCCCTGAATATAAACTAAAGGGGACGACCTCTCACCTTGAATAAATATGAAATAAAAAAAACCTTAAGATTTGCCTACCCAAGTATTGACGGCCTAATCATGCTCCTAGCGGCCGAAGAAAAATAAATAATGCAATAAATATATAAGCCTGATTTCTCTTTCGTTAAACTAAACCCAGACCATCGTTTGCTTCTTTAGTCTACTCCCGTAACCTAATTTTCAAAATCAATTTATCATAAACAGTGCCTTTTACTTCTTAGCCTAATCTTTGCTTAACAACCTAAATCGTTCAAATCAATCCAAATTACGACTAAGTTTCAAGCATTAAAAACTAAACAAAAGAAATTACTTAACAGGCACACCATAAAATCTACAACTAACACCAAATTCATAAAGAACTCATGTTATCTTCATTTCAGTAAATAAAAGATTAAGACAGAGAGAGAGAATTGGACCTCAATATAGCTGAAAGTTGATTGTTTCACTCCTGTGAGCTAAAAAGTGTCACAAACCGCGGATAGAAAATTTGGACCTCGAACGGGACTCAGACGAGAAACCAATAGAAACAATCGCCGAGACTCAATGAGAAAGCTCGAGATTCGCCGGAAAAGGAGACCGGGCAGCGTTTCACGGATGGGCCACGCTATGGCAGTGTTCTCCAAAACTCGTTTTCCCTATCCTCCCTTTTCTATCTCTGCTCTCTCTATTTTCCGCTTCTTTTTTCTGTTTTTTTTTTTCGTTTTTGGTATTCAACAAGGGAGTAGGAAGAAGAAGAAGAAGAAGAAGAAGAAGAAGAAGAAGAACTATAGGAATTTTTCTCAAGTTTTGCTCAAAAACCTTTATCCATGGCCGTTCTTCAAACCCAGAACTCTCTCTCTCTCTCTGTTCGTTCCTAATTGTGCTCTATATTTTCCTTTTTTTGAACTCTCTCCCTTGCTCTCAATTTTTTTCCTCTATGTGTGTGTGGAGCTGCTTTAGAATGGAGGAGCTAGGTTAGGGTTTTGGGTATTAATTTGGTTTTTATATGGTGGTGGAGAGTAAGTATTGGCCACTGGATTAAACATAATGAGTGGCCAAGATTTAATCTTGTATTTAAGTGGAGAGTGGACTAATGGGTTGGAAAGAATGAGCCTTTGTCTTGCTGGGCTACTAAAATCTGAAAATGAGCTCCTAATTGGCCAAAATTCAATTCTTTCTCAATGAACAAAAATAAAAATACTACAAAAATATACTAATTAATCTTAGTTAATAAGAATAAACTATTAAAATGAACTATATATTAAATAAAAATATTCTTGGTATTTTTTAAATGTTATAAAAAAGGTAGAGAAAACTATATTAAAGTAATGGTAAAAATTAAAATACTAATAAGCTTAAATAAATAAAAAAAAGGATAAAAATAAAAAGATATATAATAAGAGAAGAAATATTATAAAACTATTTTTTGTGTTTTTAAACTTATGTTTTAAAATAAAAATTAAAAGTTGAGTGAAATCCTATTAAAATGAAAATAAGTAAATATTTTTAAAATACTGCTTTTAAAAGTTGCGCAGGTCAAAAATTACGTGCTTACAGCTGTCCCTCTTTGCTTGGAAACACGGAGAGTTTTCGAAGCAAAGAACAATAAGCAATTGAATTATTACTCGACGCTTATTCAAAAGAAAATAAAGGTGGCTAAACAGATTGTGACCGAGCCCTGGTATTGAGCTGCCTACATATCCTTGACCATAAAGAAATCAGGCCACGTGTAGTTCAGAAGTGAGAAGAGCGATGGAGTATACCGAGGTGGAGAGCCGATTGAGGTGCCGTCGAGGTTCCGGTCCGCGGTTCCTGCCATTACATCAAAAATAAAAGAAACAATTACAGTAAAAATAAAAGAAAAATACAAGATCCTATCTATTTTTTGTCTCGAATCTTCCTTGAATCTCCACTTGATCCTTCAACATGAAACAAAAAATTCACCCTATTCTTCAGGTGGGCATCCTGCTGACTTGAATTTGAAGAAAACTGGAAGTTGACCTTGTTCTTCAGGCGGGCATCCTGCTGCTTGCACTTGACATAAACTTGAACTTGGAGTGGCGGCTCGTGCTACTTTTGATTTGACTTGAAAAACTGGAGGTTAACCCTATTCTTCAGTAGGGATCCTGCTTCCTCTGACTTGAACATGAAAATTGAAAGTTGACCCTGTTCTTCAGGCGGGCTCCTGAATCCTGATTCCTCTGACTTGAAAAATAAAAGTTGACCCTATTCTCTAGGCGGGATCCTCCTGCTTGATCTTGAAAGAAACTAAAAGCTGACCTTGTTCTTCAGGCGGGCTCCTGGTACTTCTCTGATTTGAACTTAAAACTGATTTCTGAAATATTGACCCTCGTTCTCCA
This sequence comes from Nicotiana otophora, assembly GCA_000715115.1. Taxonomy (NCBI): domain Eukaryota; kingdom Viridiplantae; phylum Streptophyta; class Magnoliopsida; order Solanales; family Solanaceae; genus Nicotiana; species Nicotiana otophora. The sequence goes on along the minus strand of AWOL01S0337382.1, from coordinate 11,204 downwards.
GATGGGTGCCAGCAATCAAAACAACACAACAAATAAAATTTTCTGCCCCAGTTTGTACTAGGAAGATTTGTGAGTTGTTAGCAAGACTGTAAATCACCTATGCTATTGATGCAATGATGAGAGTAAAACTAAAGACTCGACTAGGATGTGCGTCTCCTGTGAGTAAAACCAAGAAAATTTGACTAGCAAAGGCATCCGCTAAGAAAAAGAACCTGAATGATCCGAACTAAGAAGTGCATCTCCTAGGGATGAGCTCAAACGGCCCATACTAGGAAGTACGTCTCCTAGGAGTGAAATATCAATTGAACCAAACTAGGAAGTGCGTCTCCTAGAGGTGAAACTTAAATGACTCAAACTAGGAAGTGCGTCTCCTAGGGATGAACCTGAATGACCAAACTAGGAAGTGCATCTCCTAGTGGTGAAATCTCAATTTAGGAAGTGCGTCTCCTAAAAGATTAACCTGAAAGACCCAAACTAGGAAGTGCGTCTCCTAGGGATGAACCTGAATGACCAAACTAGGAAGTGCATCTCCTAGTGGTGAAATCTCAATTTAGGAAGTGCGTCTCCTAAAAGATTAACCTGAAAGACCCAAACTAGGAAGTGCGTCTCCTAGGGATGAACCTGAATGACCAAACTAGGAAGTGCATCTCCTAGTGGTGAAATCTCAATTTAGGAAGTGCGTCTCCTAAAAGATTAACCTGAAAGACCCAAACTAGGAAGTGCGTCTCCTAGGGATGAACCTGAATGACCAAACTAGGAAGTGCATCTCCTAGTGGTGAAATCTCAATTTAGGAAGTGCGTCTCCTAAAAGATTAACCTGAAAGACCCAAACTAGGAAGTGCGTCTCCTAGAGGTGAGCTTAAATGACTCCAACTAGGAAGTACATCTCCTAGGGATGAACTTAAATGACCCAAACGAGGAAGTGTGTCTCCTAGGGATGAAACCTTAACCTAAAATTAGGAAGTGCGCCTCCTAAAGAAATAGAATCTGAAAACCCCAAACTAGGAAGTGCATCTCCTAGATTTGAGATTGAGCTTGAGGAAAACTATAAACTGAGCTTGACTAAACTTAAAATTGACCCTATTCTCTAGGAGGGACCCCTGAACTCAAGGAAAACTACAGATTAACAAATTAAGAAAACTAAAAACTGACCCTATTCTCCAGGCGGGACCCCTGAACTCAAGGAAAACTAAAGACTAACAACTTAAGGGAACTAAAAACTGACCCTATTCTCCAGGCGGGACCCCTGAACTTAAAGAAAGCCAAAGACTAATAACTTAAGGAAACTAAAATTGACCATATTCTACAGACGGGATCCCTAAACTAAATGAAAACTAAGATTAACAACTTAAGAAAACTAAAAGTTGACCCTATTCTCCAGGCGGGACCCTTGAACTTAAGGAAAAGTAAAGACTAACATTTTAAGAAAACTAAAAACTGACCCTATTTTCCAGGCGGGACCCCTGATCTTAAGAAAAACTAAAGATTAACAACATAAGAAAAATTAAAAAACTAACCCTATTTTCTAGGCGGGACCCCTGAACTCAAGAAAAACTAAAGATTAACAACTAAAGAAAACTAAGAAATGACCTTATTCTCCAGGCGTGACCCCTGAACTAAATGAATGCTAAAGATTAACAACTTAGAAAACTAGAAATTGACCCTATTTTCCAGGCGGAGTCCTGAACTTAAAGAAGAACTAAAAACTCTTCCGACTGGGGAGAATGCCTAGGAGGTATGATCTTCTCAACTAGGGGAATGTCTACCAGGTAAAAACCTTCTTAAACAACCTTTGTGCTGACAAAATTTGGGCACAACACCTGGAAAATTCAAGCTTCCAAGCTTTGATTTTGACATAGTCTTCGTCCCTATTTCAAACAAAGAAAACTTGTGAGTTTAAAGCATGGTGGTTGGTTTGTGGCCTTGATCTTGAGGGTGATTGCTCCTACACTTGCCATGATAACTTTGATTTCAACTTGGAAGACCCTGCTTGTTATTGGCTAACCACTTTTCTGTCAAACCTTACCACAGAAAACACCTCTGATCTATTCAAGCCCTATACCCTTTATCTGTTGCATTGTGCTCATGAATTGATATTTACCGAACCTTTGAATTTCATATGAATTCCAAAGCACATCAATTGTCACTAATTCAGTGTGCATACTACTCTTTCCTAACTTATGCCACTTTGATGTGCTAGCCAAACTTTGCTTTGTGCAATTGGAAAGCTGGTAGCAAATTTTGAAGTCATTTCTCACTTGTTCTGACGAAACAGACTCAAAAAGAGGAATTAAACAAAGCAAGAGGAACAGAGTAAGGGGACAATGGAAAGAGATGATATCAAACAAGAAAATTATCAAGTAGAAACTTATTTGATGTGACACCAACTCTAATGACCATGACGTGCATCTTGGATTAAGTGGCCTGATCTGTCAATCAAGTCTAATCTTCCATTCTTGTCATACCTCTAATCTGTGAAACTAGGCTTCAACGCTCCAATTATCCTATCTAAATTCACGATCCTCAGTCGACTTGTAGTGCCTTGAAGGGTTTTCACTATCAAGCCTCTCTCATTTTGTTCTTTCTCTCTCAATTCATAGTCTCCTTATGGTGCCCGTGAGGGTTTTCACCAATAAGACTCTCTCTTTTTGTTCTTTTCTTCTTATTTCCTCTGATTCTGCAGATGATAAGACATTAACCATGGTAGAAATATTATATGCTTCTGGTATGTCTAACTCGACACTCTCAAAGATTATCTGGGAGGTATGTTTTGGACTATAATGTGGCTTTTGGACAAGGTTAGAAAGAAAGGCATGAAGGCTCAAATTCAAATTAAGACCAAATGGGGTATAATTTTACAACTTTTGGAATCGTCTTTTATAGAATACAAAACTTCTGCCCTAGTTTCTGAAACAAGAGAATTTGAGTTTTTTTTCTTTTTCTTTTCTTTTCTTTTCTTTTTGAGATGAAATTTCTAAAAACCTATCCCACTCTTGACTTCGTGAGATTATGAAATATTTTATTTGGTGTGACCGAACTGTAAAGCTGCCTACGTATCTTGTGGTAATAAGAATCATGTCAAACGTAGTTCAAAAGAATACTCTTTATTGTTACTATTTTTTTCTTCTTTTTCTCTATTTTCTTTTTTCTTTTTTTTCTTTTTGAATTTTTCTTTTGGAATGAACTTTTTAAAACAAACCTTATGGGGGCATGATTTTTTTTTAATGGCTCTAACTCGATTCCAAAAGAGGGGAGGTCAAAAAAATCAACAAGGGCTCAAAAGGGAACCGAAGGGTATAAAGTGTTTGGGTAGCTAAAAGAGGGCCTCCCCATCTCTGAAAATGCCAAGTACAACACATGCAACTTGAGGGTGAAAACTGAAGATCATACACAACATTTCTTTGTCGTTTCGGCATTGATATCACTGATATGCCTTTCATCTCTCTTTAGTACCCTGTCAAGTCTCGATGGGTGATTTCTTCTTCACAATGGACACCCTCCATCAGTTTGGGACAAACTCCCTTGGCTTTATCTTGTAACTTGAGATGCACTTGAACTCAAAGTTCCTTGCTTCAAATTGTATGGGACGCACTCTCTTGTAATAAATTCTTGTCGTCTTATTAACTTCCCAAACTATCTACTCTAGTTTCACACAATTCGGGCTTTAAATGATCTCAAAATGACCAAATCTTTACTTATTTCCCTCAAATGTCCCTATCATCTTCTAAACTTGTTTCATTGCTTCCTGATTAGACTAACTTTCAAGACCAGGCTGTGAATTCCACGTGCAAGTCATGTCACTAGAGTCAGCATGAAAAGAACTATAAAAGGAAAAGAGAACTAAACAAATATGGACTAGAAATAATAGAAAACGGGAAATTGCGTTAGACATATGGTGAAAGGGTTTGAACAACAAAACAAGCAAAATAGACATGGGTTACAACCCTGGAATAATCCTAGATAACACTAGACGAGTTATTACAACTAAACGAACTAGGCAAAATAAGAGAAAGAAAGGTTTGAGCCACAAGACAATATCCGGATTACAACCCTAAAATAACCCGGACAATAGAAATGACGACAAAATAAACTACCAAGACTCCTCCATGGCTAACCAAGAAAGGAGTGTCTTTCCAATTTCCAAGCTTGACATCTTAGCCACTGAGTCGCACATCAACATTACTAGGACCTTCACAAATCTCTATCACATTGACCTTAGCAAATTGCTTTTGGGTCCCTTTTGCTGCCTCGTTCTTAAGATCAACTTTTGGAACCGAGACTGATAGCGCTGAAATCTTTGCGGTAAGTAGCCCGCCAAGAAACTCAGAAGAGTTCTCATATTCCTTTTCAACACAAATCATGCCCACCATATGCGTCTTATTATGAGCAGGAAATGGACTTTGGCTAGTATCCGCTGCATTTGGATTCTGCACGAATATATCATATGCATCAATAAGCTTCTGGACTGCTCTTTTCAAATTCCAACACTTCTCTATGCCGTGCCCCGGGGCATTAGAGTAATATGCACACCTTTTAGAATGATCAAAATTCTTTGGAAGAGAGTTTGGCATTTTTATCTGAATCGGCTTCAACATGTCCAATTACCTCAACTTTTGGAACAAACTGGCATATGATTCTCCAATATGAGTGAAAGACTTTTCCTTTTGTTGCTGCCTTTTCATTTTGTACTCCGGCCTCGGTTGGAACCTCTTATGGGTAGGTGGTTGACATGTTTATAGAGGTGGGTAAGACATTTGTGGAGGTGGTGCAGGCCATTGCGGGTCTTGTGGATATGCAGCATATGGCGATGCATTATGGATAGAGTAGTAGGAAAGTGAGGTATGACTTTGAAAATTTTATGGAGAGAAGTAGCATTGGGGAAGACTACCTAGAGCACGGGGATATTAATGGGGTCGATATTGAGGCTGAAAGCATTGAGCACGAATGCCCACTAGATCCTGTTGTTGGCGAGGCTTAACAATATCTTTTCTATTTCTCTTTCTTCCCCCAAAACTTACTGAGATGTTCTGAATGTCTTTTGTAGTATCTTTCAATGCAGAATAGCTCATGATTTTGCCTGACTTAATTCCTTCTTCTACCATCTTCCCCATTTTTACCACATCATTGAAAGGTTTACCTAAAGCTGGGGTCAAATGACCGAAGTAGGTGGGTCCCTGAGCTTGTGGGAAAAGCTTAACCATTTCTTCTTCATCAATCGAAGGACTGACTCGGGCAGCTTGTTCCCTCCATCTGAGCTCATATTCCCTAAAGCTCTAGGCTTCTTTTCCATCTTAGATAGGGAGGAGCGGTCTGGGATAATGTCTATATTGTACTGAAAGTGTCGAACAAAATCTTGAGCCATGTCATCCCATGCATACCACTTGCTGACATCTTGACGAGTATACCATTCCAAGGCTGCCCCACTCAAGCTTTCACTGAAATATGCCATCAACAACTCATGTTTTCCGCCAACACTTCTCATTTCACTACAATAACCCCTCAGATGGGCCACTGGATCTCCACGCCTGTCATACAAGTTAAACTTTGGCATTTTAAACCCCGCGGGCAGATGAATATCAGGAAACATACACAAGTCATTGTAAGACATGTTAATCTGATTTCTCATCCCTTGTATGTTCTTTAAGGATTGTTCTATACCTTTCAGCTCTCTGGATATCTCATCCTGCCCTTCTCTTTCTGTGGACTTTTTATTTTTAATATAAGGCTCATTCTGAGGATTACGATTATACGAGTCCGGAACCGGGTGGGCTAACTTTGGGGAGTAGTATTGGGCATCATGAGGTTTGAACTAGTGTTCGCTATTGGACCTAAGGAGAGGTTGTGATGATGGGGGTAGTGGATATGACATGAGGGCTATTTTTGGGAAAGGTAGTTGGAGGACGAATGATGGAGCTACTAGGGAGGTTGGGAAAGCTGTGATAAGCGGGAAAATCTGGAGAGTTTGGTGGATCTTCTGGCAGTATGACCGGAGCTTGGGTAAGGGTAGCATCTAGGAAGCTAGGTGGTGGCGGGGGTGGTGCCTTTCCAGCCATCCAAGTCTGATACATGTCCGCCATGTGTTATCTTAATATCCTTAACTCTTCAACCAACCCAGTGTCCTGTTCAACCAATTGCCTTCGGGGTACTAGTATCAACCAACTCAACTCCGTTATCGTCTGCCATTGCCTTTCGACTTTATGTCGTAGGAAAGAGTTACCAGTTTAAGAACCACAAACCAACTACCCTTCTACTATAATGAAGATAACACAGAGGAACAAAATGAAGTCATCACGTTAGCGTTAGGACATTTAACATCAAATAGTATCATATTATATGCAATGCACCTAGTCACAATTATCGGTTCTAAAATGACTTTGAGGGTACGAAGGTCATCTTGGCATCATCCTAATTTTACTCTCCTGGCCCTTTTCCTCTTTTTTCCCTTTCTAGCACTCCTTAGTTTTTCATTTTCTTCCCTCTCTTTTCTTTCTGATCATCGCTCTTTTCTTGTATCCCGCAATTTTCTCTCATTTTTCACATCCCACAACTTCATCTTTTTTTTAAAATTTTAAAAATAATTTGATCGAACCAGGTGTAGGTTGCCTACATATCATGTTCCACATGAATCAGACCAAACGTAGTTCTGAAAAACTAATGGACAAAATATACTAAAAAAACAAGAATCTTTTTGGATTATTCATTTATATTTTTTTTTTGGTTTTTCAAATACAAAAAAAGAAGTATGATAACGAGAGACTTGACAAACTCAACAATACTACGACAAACTCTGACACCAACTAAAAGACTGAATACTACTAAACAAGACTAGAAAGCAAAAAAATAATATGAATTACAGACTCAAAACATAAAAAGTCTCCCCAAGCAGCTCATGTATGCAACGGTCCTGACTGGAATGGTCCCGGGGCGTCTATCGTGCTCAAGCTCCGGTAAATGGATCCATACCTCAATGAGAAGATAAGACGAAATAGAGTTAGCGACTCAAGACACTATGTGAGACCATAACCTTCCAATTGGACACACAAACAGGTGGTTAGAAATGCAAACTCAACTAGTATGACCTCTAAGACATGGAAAAATTACTTTGTAGAAATGATCCATTTTAGAGAAATGGCCTATGTGGAAAAAAAGAAATGGCTAAGCATGCAAGTTCAATATAATGGACCTTAAACATAGAGGACACCTTGTTGTGGACTTAGGATTCTAAGACATGGGTTAACAAACTAATTTTGCGCCATTTTGCAAGAACGACCGATGCGGCCTAAAAGTGGCTAGACATGCAAATTCAAGAAGGACAGACCTTAAAATGAGGAGACAGCTAATTGTGAATTCAAGACTCTTCAAACACGGTTCAACAAGCTACTTTACAAAAATAGTCCTATTTTACGAAAAAGGCTGATGTGGCCAAAAGTGGTTAGACATACAAGATTTGGCTACGACCCTCGAAGCCAAGAACTTGAGACTCACTAGGAAGACCGGACCCTATGTGGGCTGCCTACGTATCCCGCCCCAAAAGACGAGAATCAGGTATGCGTAGTTCGGGAAGATTGGATACGGAAGAAAATTAAAAAAATAACTAATTTGGAGAAAACATATTTTTTGTCTTTTTGAAAAATGATGGAAAATGTAAAATCTTTTTGGATTTTTTTTTTCTCTTTTTGGAAAAACTATGAAAGAAAAATGTGGATGGGCCCAACTTGCTTCATTTTATACTTCACCCTCTTTTCTTTCTCACTGGTCCGCCAAATGACCCCTTCACCCTTAAAGAATTCAACATGTAGCACATAAGGATGATTAAATGTCTTTTTGGGCCTTGAGCCCGTTTTGACATAATTTGGATAGGCCTCCTACAAAGGGACACGGTACCTGAGACCGAGCCCTGCTAGGTCTAAATGACATGATGCAAATAAGCATGACCTAAAAGTTGACCTATGTTTGGGGTTTACTAGACAAGGCAATTCGGGGCGGCACGTGGTCGATAGCGGCTACTCTAGCTGTCCGCTCACTCCACGCTCCCACGCCACCCCCTCTAAAGACACGAGTGACTCACAAAAGGCCGTATACGCTTAAAAGTACTCCGAAAGACTTGTTGCGGAAAAAAGACCCATGGTTATGCAAATGTTGACAGTTATAAAGTAGCAAACACATAAAGAGAAAACAGAAAACATATAAACAACTATCAAATAATAACAAACTATAAAAACATAACAAAAATCAGATAGAGCAAATAAAAAACATAAAAACATCAACTGAATATTCTAAAAAGCCAACGAGATTGTAGTATCAGCTCGAACCTGCAACTCCCCAGCAGAGTCGCCAAAGCTGTCACACCTTTTTTTTTCACCTCACTTAACCCTTCTTTAAAAGTGATAAAAAGTGGTTTTGAAGCTCAAAAGGGTTTTTCAATTTGAAAAGTGACAAAAGATTATGTTTCAAAGGATTTTTCAGAGTTGCCACCTGACATTTGATTTCGGTGTGCAAGGTTACCATTGTTTTAAAAATAACAATTTTCCTTCAAAACACATTGACTCTAAAACTGACTGCACCATAAATTCTAGGTAAGGGGGTTCATTTGACTCGGGGAGAAGGTGTTAGGTATTTCCCGAATCCCATAACTAGTACGGTTACACACTTGATCAAATTGGCTTTTAAGAATACTCAGATTGAGGTGAAAACACACAAAAGCGAAAATAAATGCGAAAGAGGCTCGAGGTCGTCGCCGCCTAATAAAAGAAAAATAAGATAAAAGAAAAGAAAGTACTAAAAGAAAATATACTAAAAGTTCTAAACTATCCTACACTACGCTTCCTCCACGATGTAGCCTCAGCCTCCATTTACATTCACTTCGGAGCATACCCCGGATAAAAATATACAAAATCCACGGAGCGTTCCCCTCAATATAAACTAAAGGGGACGACCTCTCACCTTGAATAAATATAAAATAAAAAAGAACTTAAGGTTTGCCTACCCAAGTATTGACAGCCTAATCATGCTCCTAGCGGCCGAAGAAAAATAAATAATGCAATAACCATGTAAGCCTGATTTCTCTTTCGTTAAACTAAGCCCAGACCATCGTTTGCTTCTTTAGTCTACTCCCGTAACCCAATTTTCAAAATCAATTTATCATAAACAATGCCTTTTACTTCTTAGCCTAATCTTTGCTTAACAACCTAAATCGTTCAAATCAATCCAAATTACGACAAGTTCCAAGCATTAACAACTAAAAAAAAGAAATTACTTAACAGGCACACCATAAATCTAAAACTAACACCAAATTCATAAAGAACTCATGTTATCTTCATTTCAGTAAATAAATGATTAAGACAAAGAGAGAGAATTGAACCTCAATATAGCTGAAAGTTGATTGTTTCACTCCTGTGAGCTAAAAAGTATCACGAATCGCGGACAAAAAATTCGGACCTCGAACGGGACTCGGACGAGAAACCAATAAAAACAATTGCCGAGACTCAATGAGAAAGCTCGAGATTCGCCGGAAAAGGAGACCGGACAGTGTTTCATGGATGGGCCATGCTATGGCAGTGCTCTCCAAAACCTGTTTTCCCTATCCTCCTTTTTCTATTTCTGCTCTCGCTGTTTTTCACTACTTTTTTCTATTTGTTTTTTGTTTTTGGTATTCAACAAGGGAAGAAGAAGAAGAAGAAGAAGAAGAAGAAGAAGAAGAAGAAGAAGTATTTAAGAACTCTAGGAATTTTTCTCAAGTTTTGCTCAAAAACCTTTATCCATGGACGTTCTTCAAACCCAAAACTCTCTCTCTCTCTCTCTGTTCGTTCCTAATTGTGCTCTATATTTTCCTTTTTTTTGGACTCTCTCCCTTGCTCTTCGTTTTGTTTTCCTCTATGTGTGTGTGGAGCTGCTTTAGAATGGAGGAGTTAGGTTAGGGTTTTGGGTATTAATTTAGTTTTTATATGGTGGTGGGGAGTAAGTATTGGCCATTGGATTAAACATTGAGTGGCCAAGATTAAATCTTGCATTTAAGTGGAGAGTGGGCTAATGAGTTGGAAAGAATGGGCATTTGTCTTACTAGGCTACTAAAATCTGAAAATGAACTCCTAATTGGCCCAAATTCAATTCTTTCTCAATGAACAAAAATAAAAATAAAAATAAAAATATTACAAAAATATACTAATTAATCTTAGTTAATAATAATAAACTATTAAAGTGAACTATATATTAAAATAAAAATATTCTTGATATTTTTTAAATGTTATAAAAAAGGTAGAGAAAACTATGTTAAAGTAATGGTAAAAATTAAATACTAATAAGCTTAAATAAATAAAAAAAGGATAAAAATAAAAAGATATATAATAAGAGAAGAAATATTATAAAACTATTTTTTGTGTTTTTAAACTTATGTTTTAAAATAAAAATTAAAAGTTGACTGAAATCCTATTAAAATAAAAATAAGTAAATATTTTTAAAATACTGCTTTTAAAAGTTGTGGGGGTCAAAAATTACGTGCTTACATGAGGATCATTTTAAAAGCCTTACTTCATCCCCTACACCCGAAAATACAGTTCTAGAAAGGGAGGCTCTCAAGAACCTAACTCCTCAAAGGTTCCTCCACTATCCAAGGTAAGTTTTAATGGTGATTCTAAGTAAATTTGAATTCTCCAATACCTTATTAACACGGATAAACCCTTCAAATCATTAGATATCTGATCGAGACATCATTATTGAGAGAAGAAACCCTAGAACTCGAATTCAAAAGGATTGATCGTCAAAAGGTAATATCATCACCCTCTAATTGATTATAGCATTGGATTATTGATTATAGACTCTAAGTTCATGAGATATGAGTTGATGAGTTTGATTAAAAAAAATGAACGGTTATAGATTTTGGTTATTGGTTATTGATTATTGATTAAGGATGTTGTTTAACTTATGGGTGATGAAGAATGATATTGATTATAACAACTTGAGATTTTAAAATTTATCTTGGAGCGAGAGAATGGGTTGTTGGATATAGAAACATCATTAAGTAGGGTTATAAGGCTTTACGCCCGTAAAGTGTTTGATGAAATATCTAAGTGACAAAAACATGAGTATTATTGCTAATATGGAATCCCTTTGACTTGCATTGATATAAATTAAAGATGAAAGGATTGGTGAATGTTGTTTTACGCTCAAGAGCAGGAAGTTAAGGTATGCGAGGCTAACCCTCTATG
>AWOL01S0337375.1:10961-29374 GCA_000715115.1 Nicotiana otophora | reverse complement strand
TTGTAGCTGGCGTCATCAAAGATTTTAGCGGCCATTAGAACGAGTGCTGGTAAAGAACCCTTTTATGGCCGGCAAAAATCAATCAGTTTTAGTGGCAACTATTATTGGCAAATTAAATGGCTACTAAAAACGCTCCTCATTTTCTTAGATTATACATTTTGTAGCTTTTGTTATTGCCGTTAATTTGTTTAATTGCTGGTAAAGAAATGTTTTTAGCGGCAAATATAATGGCCATTAAACTTTATATCAATTCATGTAGTCTTTAAAAATTCGTTTAAGTGACTTTTTAACTACTTTTTTTATCACTGGTAAAATTAAGAAAAGTTGTTTCCAACATTTTCGTTCCATGCTATGCCTGCCTATTTTATATTAGAAATTAGCAATTGTAATCATTTGAAAAAATACTCTTCATAAAATCCACAACAAACAAAAACAAATACTAATCCTTAAATTCATAGTGTCAACTTGACAAAAATGCTAAATTATTTGAATCTAACTAGTATCATTTTGTGTCTAATAAGTTCTGCTATCAAATAGCTACAAAAAGACAATATGAGACATATAAAAAATTCTCCTTCTTTTGATCACAATGAAGTCTCGTCACTTGCCAAGTTTCTGAACATCATAATGTACGTCTTGAAATGATAAAACAAAATAAAATCAAATAAACAACCACATATGAAGTTCATCAATGATCAATGGAACAACTATGTAACATTCACATACTCATGCCAGCGTATCAAGGAATTGCTACTAAAAATTTCAATCAAAACTAATTGCACAAAATATATGTTGTCTGAAACATAGGCTAAAATTCTGCACTAGTGTCTTTTGTTCAAAAATAAATTTCTATTGGAAGATCTCAAAAGCTGAGTAGTATAGGCTCAAAATCAACTTTATGCTAATCTTCATACGATAATTTAATGCCTTTTTCAACTAGATGGATTATCATTCGATGATTTAGATTTGCAAACTCAAAACCACAAACTTTCATTAATTCCCAGGTTTCGATAACACGATGAAGAAATCTCTAAGTCATAGTCACATATATAACATCATTAAAAATAAATGTAAACATACCTGCCATCGTTTGGCTTCTACTTCTTCAACTAATGCAACTCCTTTGTATCTCTTGTGCAAGCTTCTCGACATGTCCATATATGGAATAGTAATAGCATAGATTTGTATTTTTCACCATTAGCCCAAAATTGATAAACATAAATGAATCCGACAACCATCCCCACATGTAGAAATAATTTTAAGATTCATAAGACTTCATAGTATATTAGATATATGCAAATGGAGACAAGAAAATTTGACTTTAAATTGAATAAGAGTCACATATCATACTGGGATAATTCCATACCATCCAATTACATAGCACCAAATATACTAAGGATGAGAACATCAAGCATTACAATCCAACTTCACAAAAAGTTTCTGGAAATGAAACAGGAAAAAGATGGCACAAACCAGAAAGCACTCTATTGTCGCAAATCACCCAATGAAGGATTTCTTGAATCAAGTCTTGGGAATTTGTTGGGGGACTTTTATCACTAATTGGAATGTAAAAGAAAGGCCACGGTGTTCAGGCCTTAAATATATATATGGTAGCTGTTACCGATCAACATAACTGTTTACAAAGATAATATACCAACTCCATCCTACATTTCATATTAATATTTTATATTAAAAAATGTCATCTTCAAAAAGACTAAAAGAATACCTATGAGACTAATCATAAGAAAAAAGTTCATGAAACTGGCTTCAATGCTTCATCCTGATATGAGCAAATGACTGAAGGATCAAATGGACATGTTTAAGAAGCATGGAGCTTGATATCTAATAAGAACAAGAAATAATCATCTATTTGATACAAATCAAATATAATCCTACTAGCCTATTTCATAAGATAATTAGACAAGCATGCTCCGACAACTTCTTTACAGTAGCTAATTATTGCAATGGTGATGCTTCTACAGAACATAATTGAAATATAACTCAAGAAATTCTTGTCACATCATTAATGCTCCTCTTGAAACAAAATTCCATGTCATCTAGTAGTTTAATCTTCCACCAATATTTAGTCACTGACCAAACTATGTAAATATAAGTTCAAAAGTAACTACTGGTAATTTGCAAAATACTTATAGGCTAAAGAGCCTTATTTCTATAATGCACAAAGACACTCGGTATAGAGAGTAGTGATTTTATAGTTTGAGATATAATTAACTTACTATGTTGTGAATAGTAATGTTGACGAGGATGCCACGGAGTATGCCACAAGGGATGAGCACATGGGGATGCCACGTAAGAGCTGTAGAAGAATTATTCCTCCAAAACGACTTGAGGATTATGTGTGGAAAGGAAAAAAGAGAGTTTGTTACGCCAAGCATATAAAGCAACAGGAGTTTGGCAATGCAGGGTATCAGATTATTGTTATGAGTTGATCTTGTTCTCTCCTCTCTCTTCTTCTAGTCTCTCACCTCCTTCTATTTTATCCCCAATCACTATCTTTAGTATTTTCAGCATCTCACATCTTATTCTGTATTTTGGCTTATTGAGAATAAACAGTTGAGCTTTATGTCGCGAACCAAAATCCGTTAAAGATCGTGATGGCGCCGGACATCATTGTCAGGCAAGCCAACACTAAATAGTTAATTAAATTCTCATTTTAATATTTTTGAAATCGTAAATTTATTTCAATTTATCTAGTAAAAAATAAATTTACAGAATAATAACAATGTTTTCCAATTTTAATATTGAACATCCCATATTCATCCTAGAACCCGGTGTCACAAGTGCATGAGCATTTTCTAGGAATTTAAAGTAAGATATAATAACTGTCCGGAATACAAATTTGAACAGGAAAGAAAATACAATACTCTAAAGGAGACTCTGTTGGCTGCGGGTCGTACATAAGATGCATCTCACCTAAATCCCCATAATAACAGTGCCTCCGCGCCCACAAGGCCACTAGTCATATATGTACCTGCACAAAAATATGCAGCAAGTGTAGTATGAGTACGTAAATTAATGCATACCCAGTATGTATCCCGCCTAACCTCGAAGAAGTAGTGACGAGGGGTCGACTCGGACACTTACTATGGGCTATAATTAATATACCAATAATATGATTAAGCATGGATCACGTAGAACGGCTGTAAGCCCGATATCATGAAGTAAGTAAACAATTCCTTTGTTAACAAGAAGTTTTCCCAAATTCATTTTCATCATTTTAATAGTTTATATCTCAGGCCAATGAGGCAATATCAATTATTATAATTTCTGAAGCAATTAATACAATCATGCGCAAGTCATGCCGAGGTCGTACGGCCCAATCCAATAATAAAAATAAATTGTGCACTGCCGAGAGTCGAACGACGCGAACCATAGATGCATCTATTACCCCGCTCGCGAATCATACTTGCGACACGGTCAAACATACATTTAATATGTAAATCATATTTTTTTCTTGATTCTTTTCAAAATAAGAGAAATTCAACTTTAAGCTTTTTAAAGAAATTACCCCGCTCACGAATCATACATGCGACGCGGTTACACATAGATTTCTCAGCCTATTATAATATTCCTCAATTCTTTTCGAAATTTCGAATGAAACCTTTTAAATCTTAAATTCTTCAAATTTCCATTCTTTCAAGACAATTATTACTCAACCTCAATCTTGCTTCTTCTCAAGGCAAACAATAACATAAATCGACAGCAATGTTAACAAGGCATGATGTAAACCTATACTACCCGGATATAGGTATAACTAGTAGCTACGTACGGACTCTCGTCACCTCGTGCATACGTGGCCCCCACAATTAGAAGCATATATTAATTCATTTCACCTATGGGGTTAATTCCCTCTTATAAGGTTAGAAAGGAGACTTACCTCGCTCCAAAGTTCCATAATCGGCTCCCAAGCCCTTCAAACAACTCGAATCGATGTACAACGCCCCAAAACTAGCCAATAATTATGCAAACCCATTAATACATACTCAAATACTCAATATAATCCAAGTTATAAGAATTTCTAACCCCGATCGAAAAGTCGATAAAAACTATCCTCGGGCCCACGTGCCCGCATTCCAAAAACTTTTGAAAATAACTTTATCCATAACCTCACGAACTCAAATATATAGTTTATTCTCAATTCCATGCCCAATTTCGTGGTCAAAATCCAAAACTATCAAATTCTAGGTCTTCTAGCAAAACCTCATAATTTATACTAATTTCCATGTTTACATCCTTATAAAAACCATGTATTTAACTTATAATAAGTGGGAATCACTTACCTTGGCATTGATGACGAAGAATGAGCTCCAAAATCGCTCCAAGACCGGCTCTCATAGAGAAAATGAGTCAAGCCCTCGTTTTTAAAAAACACACTGCCCAGCCCTGACGTTCGCACCTGCAGCCTCTTCGTCGCATCTGCGGTCTCACAGGTGCGGCCAAAACCTCGCACCTGCGCATTCCCTCTGCCTAGCACGACTCAGCACCTGCGCCCTCCTTCCACATCTGCACCTTCGCAGGTGCGGACATAACCTCGCAACTGCGCTCCCAGATTCTTCTCTCACTCTCGCACCTGCGATGCACCTCCGCATCTGCGACCTCGCAGGTGCAGACAACCCTTCGCACCTGCGGTCACTGCCCAGCTTCGCCCAAACTGCACCTGCGACCATTGGCTCGCACCTACGAACTCGCACCTGCGGCCCTTATTGCGCAGGTGCGATCACACCAGATATCAACAGCCTCATCTTTTCTTCCAAGTCCAAACTCGATCCGTTAACCATCCGGAATCCACCTGAGGCCCTCGGGACCTCAACCAATTATACCACCACGTTCCAAAACACATTACGAACTTAGTCGAGCCTTCAAATCACATCATACAACCTCGAATTCATGAATCACACCCCATTCCAAGCTTAATGAACTTTAGAATTTTAAACTTTTTCATTCGATGCCGAAACCTATCAAATCACGTACGATTGACCTCAAATTTTACACACAAGTCACATTTGACATTACGGACCTATTCCAACCTCCAGAATCGGAATCCGACCCCGATATCAAAAAGTCCACTTCCGGTCAAACTTCTCAAAAACTTTTAAATTTCTAACTTTCGCCAAATGACCTCAAAATGACTTACGGACCTCCAAATCCACATCCGGCCGCGCTCCCAATACCAGAATCACCATACGGAGCTATTCCCAAATTCAAAATTCCAAACAGACATCGATAACATTGGAATGCACTTCTACCCAAATAGATGAAATTCTTCCAAAATGCTAACTTCCACAATAGGTGCCGAAATGCTCCCAGGTCATCCAAAAACCGATGCGGATATACGCCCAAGTCCAAAATCATCAAACGAACATATTGGAACCTTCAAATCTCGATTCCGAGGTCATTTACTCAAAAATTACACTTTAGTCAATTTCTCTAACTTAAAGCTTCCGAAATTAGAATTTGCTTTCCAAATCAACTCTTAACTTCTCGAAATTTCAATTCCGACCACGCGTACAAGTTATAATACCTGAAGTGAAGCTGCTCATGGCCTCAAACCGCCGAACGATGTGCTAGGGCTCAAAACGACCGGTCGGGTCGTTACACGTTAGTTGAGTGTCAGTTCTTGCTAATACAGTGTGCTAGTTTGAGTGTTGTTATATTTGTGATAGTTTGAGCATTGTTACATACTACCTTCAAATACAAAACAATAGTAATTATTAAATGTTGAAACTATCTTCTGCCATCTTATGGGCAGTCTTACCTTTGGCCTTGACCAAAGGAGCTAGTCCATGTTATACAAGATCAAATAATTTAAAAGGATAAAGAACCTAACAAAAATATTATGGTCAATTAATAAAAGTGACTTACGTTCCTTCAATAATTAGGCAATTTGCAAGTGAAAACATGCTCCAGTAGCCAATATTCAAAATCGATTATTGCGTATATTTGCAGTTGTAAATTATTAATTAAATTCAAACAAAGAATGGTGTAGTTCTCTTGTTCTGTAGATAACCTAATTAATTGGTATTTGGATGAAGTGAGTCACATGAGATATGCTCTTAAAGAATCATTTGAATTAGAACATCTAGGGCAATAAGTGAGGATGATAATAAAATGAAACTTCAATTAGCTTCCTGTACAACATTCTATTGACCAATGTTATTGATTTCATCAATATCCTTTGTCAGCTCTATATGATTTCAAAGCCAAGATATAACAAATTAGATATATTTTCCAACATAAAGTAAATCTACTAGATAGTTTAGTAGTAACTAGTACCAAAGAGGGACGTTACCGCACAATAAATCTTCTCTATTTAGAAGAATTTCAGTATGTTTGACACCAAATCTGGAAAAAGAGACACCACAAAAAAGATTAGTTTTTGGATTCGAAACACTCTCTCTTTGACTCTGTCCAATTCTCGGAATATTGGGGGACCTTCAGAACATATCCAAAATTTTAACTTGCTACAAATTTCACTGAATTAATTAATCATACTGATTATCAAACTTCAACCTAGAAAATTTGAATCAATTCGACTCAACTCAAATGTGGTATAAAAACTTGACAATTCTAAAAATGAAAAAATTGACAACTGACATGAAACAAGTAGATTGAAGTAATTCAGATCTTTGGGAAGCGATGAAGATAACTACTGATCAATTTTACTCGATCTCGGACTTCCGAAGAGCGAAGAAGATCTACCATTTTTCTCTAAGGATTTAAACCCCTACCGTTATGGATTTCTATGGAGAGAGGCGACATAGCGGTGTGGATAGATAGAGTGTAGATGCCAAGAGAGATGCATTCTATGAGGGCTCTAAAATGATGAATTCAAGATATGATGGAAAAGAAATACATTTTCTATTGGATGCAAAATAAAATTTAAAGGAGGGAACAACGAAATAAATTGGAGGGAAAATAGACTAGTTAAAAGTTTTCTAAAATATTGTTAGTAGCTTTTACCGGCCACTTTTGTTAATTGCCAGTGAAAATGTAGTTTTCATGGCCAATGTTCATTTGCCAGTAAAAGATTGAACCTAGCAAATATACTGCCGGCTATATATTTATTGCTGCTAAATAATGGCCGCGAAAAGCCTTTTTTGTAATAGTGTATGTTTGTGGCGAATCAGACCATTTTATGAGAGATTGCGCGTTTAGGGGTGATAGTGGTGCAACTCAGCCAGCGAGATCAATTGCAGCATCTTCAGCACCAGCACGCTCGCAAGGGCAAGTTCCTTAGACACCAAAGGGCCATGGTAGAAAACAAGACAGAGCTCCTACTACAGGCGGTCTCCAGAACCTCACCTACGCTCTGGTTGGTCATCAGGACTAGGAGACTTCACCAGATGTTGTTGCATATACTTTATTAGTGAATTTTTATAATGGTATGGGTTGATAGATCCTGGTTCTACTCTATCATATGTTACTCCCTTTTTGGGATAGAACTTGAAGCCATTAAACCATTTGAGGTAACCAACCCAGTTGGTGATTCAGTAGGAGCTAGGCGTGTTTTTAGAGGTTGCACGGTTGTGATTGGAGACCGTAGTACTACAACTGACTTGATTGAGTTAGATATGGTTAAATTTTATGTTATACTTGGTATGGATTGGTTGTCTTCTTGCTATGCTAATGTTGACTGTAGAGCGAAGACGATCCAGTTCTATTTTTCCCAAGGGTCAGCTAGATGAAAAGGTGTTTCTACATCGCCAAAAGTTAGATTTATTTCATACCTTAAGGTGAGGAAGATGATCGGCAAGGGATGCTTATATCATATAGTTCATGTTCGAGACATAAAGAAGGGAACACCGACTATTGAACCAGTTCCAGTAGTAAATGAGTTCCCTGACTTATCTCCAGATGAGCTTCCAGGGCGGAGAATTAACTTTTTTATCGATATAGTTTTGGGTACGCAACCAATATCTATTCCTCCTTATAGGATGGCACCAGCAGAATTAAAGGAACTTAAGGAGCAGTTGAAAATATGTTAGATAAGGGTTTCATTAGACCCAACACTTCTCCTTGGGGAGCACCCGTCTTATTTGTGAAGATGAAAGATGGCTCCCTTCGTATGTGTATAGATTATAGACAACTGAACAAGGTCACAATCAAGAACAAATATCCCATTCCCAATAATTTATGACTTGTTCGACCAGCTTCAGGGTGCCAAGTGCTTCTCGAATATAGACTTAAGATTAGGCTACCATCATGTTAGAGTTAGACACAATGTGATGTCTCTCTTGAGGTTCTAGAATAATATAAGGAAATCTATAGTGCTAGCAAGTAAAATGAAGGTTACGAGTAGTATGAATAGATACGTGTAGGTCGCAAGCTAAAGTATGGTATAGCGACAAGGTTTTAGGTAGACCAGAGTAAGGATAAGAATAGGTGAGTGAGGAGGTGATGTGAATAGGTAAGGCCTCGGGATTGAGCCCATCAAAATAATAGAGCAGATGGTTTCCGTAAGTTATAGAAAGCTCGGTATAGCCTGAATGAACTCGGAGGAGTTTAAGACTAAAAGCATTTAGAAAAGATGAAATGTTGCCCTTGTAATAGAATAAGAGTGTAATTATAATAAATGATAAGAGGAGGACGTTTAAGTATTCGATTGAGTAATGATTCAAAGAGAAGGGATTTCATGAATTGCACGGGATTAGAATACCCCCATAAGATGAATCACATTGAGTTGCTATAAAATACGGTTATTGAAGTATAGTGTCATCCCTAGGTGGATCAGGCAAATAACTTCAGATATTCCTCTATGAGATGTGAGCCCTAGTGATAATATAAGAGGTTTCAAGTTATCAGTGGTAGATTATAGATCAACATTATGGTGAATCAATAATAGATGGATAAAAGTACCAAAGTATGAGATGATATTCGGTTACCATTCTTAATATGAACAATAATGAGAAAGCATTAAAGGACTTAGATTTATACATATAGGATAAAGATAAGCTGTGAGAGAGTAAATTGGAGTTTGGTAGAAGAGCTCAGTAATAATAAGTAGAAGTAAGTGTTATGGTATAATATGACCTACCTAGATGCAGTAAAGATAACCGAGGCTATGAAACAAAATGTGGCAATAGTCTTAAGTTTGACAAAGTACCAAGCGAAGAACTTCAGTACACCTATAGATGCCTAGAGTTTTGTATATGCTTGCAAAGTAATAGGGAAAAGGAGAAAAGAGTCGCATAGGCGCACATACAAGGACATAATCATATGGCTGCATGATAGAATGTAGCAACAGTTACGAGATTGGCAGAATTTCGACCACAAGTCGTGTTGTGAGAAAGAGGCCTATAGAAGTAGCCTTTGGATTTATTTGCAGAATAGTTGTCTAGATGGAAAGGACATTATAAAAGTATTCGTAAGAGTTGCAGGTTATGAGACTGATAAGTACATCAGTCAATATTCGTGGATGAATGTTCCAAATTGGGGAATGATGTTACACCTTATATTTTCGTACGTAAAAGTACGTCGTAAGTCAATTTATGTATGCTCGAAAATTAGATCCTCTTTGAAGGTACATAAAGTAAGTTAATCATGTTACCTTTCAGGTTACAAATATGGAAGATCATGAACTACAAGCACCAAAAGGATTGAAAAGTTTAGAAGCAAAATGAATCGAAGAAAATAAGTTTCGTCGAAAGTCGGCAAGTTGGGAATGTTATAACCCATACTTTCGGGGTGATACTAGGGTTCACAACATGATAAGTAGGTGATTTTATGAGGTATTTTAGTCATATTATAGTTCTGTTTTAAGTTTTGAAGTCAAATGAGTTATGAAACAAAAGTCGACAAAAGTTGTCACATGTTACGTTCTTAATTTTATTTAAAATTTAGTTCTAATGTTATTGAGCTTTTCTATACTTTGAATTACGGGGATATCTACCCATAAAATTGAAGATCTAAGAGTCTAGTTTCTTATTCATTAAATCATTCATCGATACGACATTGGAGTGGACAGATATTCGCATTTTTGCAATGCTGCGCAAGTAGCTTTCTTTGGGACCCACAAAGTCGGTTGAGGATTATCTTGACAAATAAAGTTGTAGCCTTCATCTATAAGACTTATTTAGACACACGTCAGACCTAAAGGCTCTCTCTAGACCTCCTAAACACATCCATAGGGTTTTGAAGCAATTCCATTATCCGAACTCAAAATCAAGACGCGAACACATCAACGTGATCCTTACGACATAGGTAAGACTTTGCCATCCCCTTTCTCCTTATAACTCATTCTTTGTAAAGAGATTTATGGATAAGTAATATTGTCACCTCTGTATTTTAGTTATACAAGCATAAGTAAGGGTGTGGATCAAAGGGAACAAGGTTTGGAAGCAAGAACACAAGAGGTATGTAGGGTTTTCGTTTCATTTTTGGCATGATTTGGTTTAGCTATGTTCTAGCCTTTCTTGATCTTTTAGGGGTTGTTCAAGGGAAATATAAGCATGTGTTGTATCCTTATATATTATTCAATTACATATGTGAATTATGGAAGAAACTAGTTTTGGTTGGAACTTAAAAGTACAACAAAAACAAAAAGGCCAAGCGCCCATTTGGCCTATGCTATCCGGACTTCTGTTTGTTCCATTTCTTTGATGTTTTTATGTATACCTAACCCCCATAAGATTGTAATAGATTCATTTAAGATTATATAAGCTTAATTTCCATGTGTTGATTCTTAGATTATTCCTAAATCATATTTAGACCTCCATGTCATAAGTTAGCCACTATGAGTCGCCATTACATTCACAATTCTGTTTTATCGATCCTTTGATACTATTGTGTATAACTGGATCCCCTTTAGTTTGATGTTATCATATTGTCTGGGTATCCATTCTCGTCTATACTGACGTGCTTGCTGCTGTTTTTGGGGATCATCTAGTTTTAGGGGAAACTCTGCCGAACTTTTTGGAAATTCGAAGAGTTGGACAAATATTGAGTTCCTTTGTTGTAAATTGATTGTAGAGGGATCCTAATAAGTTAATTAACCTTAGTATCCCATGTACATACTCAGTTTCTCCCTAAAATAGGGACAGGCTCCTTCATCCATCTTATGGACGATGAGCGACATATTACGTTTGTGATTCCGTTAATTGTTTCCTTCATGATCTCTTGAGTCCATATGATGTTGCAACATGTGTTATGCCTCATACACGCTTACATTGATTATGCTGGGGGGGATGTAGCCTATAACACCAGCGATACCTATTTATTATATATTGCGGGAAGATATCCCATAACGCCAACGAGGCCTATTGATTATATGCGGGGGATAGCCCATAACACCAGTCGGGCCTGTTGATTATATATTTTACCTATTGGGGAGATATAGACCATAACACCAGTCAGGCATGTTATATATTTGTATATAGCTACAGTTTACATTGAATGACTATACATGAGTTTAGTTCAGTTTTACAGTTACTTGATTGGGGGGGATATAACCCATAACATCTGACAGGTACTAGTTCAGATAGTTGTTCAGCTTCAGCTTAAACTTCGGTTCAGTTCTAGATCAGTTGCTAGTTTATATTCTTGTTTAGCTTTCAGCTTATATTCAGATTTCCATCTTATAATCAGACTTTAGTATGCTTTACATATGCTTTTCACCATACATACTTTGTACGTATCGTACTCACGTACCTTCCGAGGCGTTGTGTTTCATGTCGCGTAGGTACAGATAGATCAGCGTTCGAGCCACATAAGTAGGCCATCTACCAGCTGTTGGAGTCTCTCCGCTTACTCACAAAGTTACTTATCTTTTGATATGTGTCCAGTCAGCTAGTTTGGGTATGACGGGTCCCTGTTCTGTTTAGTACTGTTTCAGTTCAGCACTCCTAGAGGCCTGTAGATATGCACATGTGCAGTTATTATGTTTTTATATATCAGCTTGTTTTAGCCTTGTCAACTTTCGAAATTTTACATTTTTTATCAGCTAAGCTTATGCTTGTTTAGTTTATCCATTTATATTCATGATTAGTAGATTAGCAGCAAGTTTAGTGATGATCAGCACTTAGTGTCGGTTATTCGTCGTGGCCCTAGGCTGGGTCATGACAAGTTTTTTCATTGAAAATGGTAAAACGAGAATTGGTGGCACAATTAGAGATAGTACAGGGGAGTTAATCATGGCTTTCTCTATTACAGTTCAATGTTGCTCCAACAACCAAGCTGAAGCACTTGCAGCAATCAAAATAGTTTCAACAAATATGATTTGGAAATGGATTCAATAATCACCGCCAACATGATAAAAAATAGAGACACTAACAACCTAAAGATAAGGAAAATGATCAGAGACATTATCACGACCCCAAATTCCCTCCGTAGAATATCATGACGGTACCTAGTCTCTAAGACTAGGTAAGCCTAACAATATTTGAAAATATTATATAAAACTTAGAATCTCAAAACCCCAAAAACTTCATAAATAGAATATATGAACACAATGCGTACAACTCCCCGAAACCTGGTGAAATATAAGTCACAAGCTCTAGATACAGTGCTGGACAATCCTATACATCATTGTCTATAAAAGTATAAAGAAATAAGGAAGAACATGATAGAAGGGGACTCTAAGGCCTGCGGACGTGGGCAGATGTACCTTGAAGTTTGCAAAAGTAAGCTTATCGCGCTAGTACCGGGTCTGATAAGATGTACCTGGATCTGCACAAAACCATGTGCAGAAGCGTAGTATGAGTACACCACAATGGTACCCAGTAAGTGTCAAGCCTAACCTCAGTAGAGTAGTGATGAGCTCAGGTCAAGGCCCCACTGGAGATAATAAGAAATAAGACAGAAGAAAGCAAATAGAGAAAGATCAACAAGGGGCCCTACCGAGGTACCACCTCGTAGTCCCAAAGCATAAAAGTACTCATACTCTTCCCTTATATCACCGCGGGAGCCTTTACATTTAGTTTTGAAAATTATTTTCCCGAAATAACACCCCCACATTTTAGTCCACCTTATCAAACCGCATGACTTATAGTAGTTCCCCTACTAGCCACGCATATCAAGCCCACCTTATCTCACCGCATGCGTTTCAACACTCAGACCTTATACCACCGCATGCATATCAATAGTAACAACAGCACGGTAGAATCCTCATGCAAATAGTAACAACAACACGCTAGAAATCTCATGCAAACAACCAAACAATCCTCTCAACAATAACACGAATTTCAAAACATAACAACTCAATAAAATAATACTTCACAATGTACACTTTGCCTCAATAGATACCACGACCTTTGCAACTCAACAGCAAAATATTTCAAGGCTAGCAAATTTCAAGTAAAAAACCTCAAAGCTAAATAATAAATATAGAATTAAGAAAGCAAGTAAATTAACTAAACATGTAGTACAAGATGCAAATAAAAGATAAGACAAGTAGACATGTGAAATTAGACTAAACATGGTGACTAAAATATGTTAAAGTAACTCAATTAAAGCACGAAAAGGAAAATACATAGCTAAAACCTGAATCTAAACATTTAGCCCATGTACCCATTCGTCACCTTGCGTACACGGCCTCCACATATCACAATTATCACAACAATACCAAATCCTAAGGGGAATTTCCCCCTCACAAGGTTAGACAAGTTACTTACCTCAAACCACACTAAATCAATCAACTAGAAGGCCTTTCCCTCGATTTTCCAACTCCGAATGGCTCGAATCTAGCTAAAATAATTTCATACTAAATATATATCTATAGGAAACTAATTTAAATAATACAATTATGATCTTAGCAAAGAATTAAAAAATTGCCCCAAAAAGTTGACTCGGGCCCGCGTCTTGGAGCCCGACCAAAATTATAAAATTCGAACACCCATTCGATATCGAGTACAACCATACAAGAATTATCCAATCCGACATCATTTTGCCTTTCACAACCCAAAAACTTAGTCTAAGAACTTCTACACTTTTTCCCTAATTTCAAATTCCAAAACACCAATTAAATGGTGAAATTATCAATAGATTCATGGGAATTAATCAAAAACGAGTTAGAATTCCTTACCCCCAAAGTCCTCTCTAAAAAGACCTCAAAATTTCACCTCAAATTGAGCTCTCAGAGTCCCAAAATGAATTATGAAATCAAACCCTCAAAAATCCCCTTTTCTGCCAAGCGACTTCCGCTTCTGCGGCCTTTGGGTCGCTTCCGCAACGCCGCACCTGTGGAAAAATCATCGTAGGTGTGTATTCAACTTAAGTCCAGGGGTTCCGCTTATGCGGTCCATGGCTTTACCTACGAGCCCGCTTCTGCGGAGAAGGAGACTGCACCTGTGGTCTTTTCCACGCCCCCTCTTAAAATTTCGCTTCTACAGAGAAAAGGGTCGCGCCTGTGCTCAGAAGTCCGCACCTACGAACCCGGTCCTGGGCTGGCTCCTCCACTTTTGCAATGAGCAAGGTGCACCTGCGAGACCGCACTTGTAGCCAGACCCTCCGCAGGTGCGAAGACACCAGAACAGCTGCACTTCAACAATTCCCTAAGTCCAAAAATAATCTGATTTCCATCTAATTCACACCCGGGGCCCCCGGGACCCCGTCCGGATATACCAAGAAGTTCCAAACGACATAACGGACCTACTCAAGGCCACAAATCACATCAAACAGCCCTAATTCTATGAATTGCAACCCATATTCAAGCCTATGAACTTCCGAATTCCGAAACCGACGCCTATTCATATACTTTCAAAATATCAGTTCGCATCATTATTTAGTTTACAAAATCTATACAAGCATTTTCTATAAGTTTTCATAATGTTTAGAGCTTTAAAATCGATTTTCTTACATTTAAATTACTTGAATTTTTATTAATTACTCCTTCAAATAATTTGTTATGACTTAAGCATCTAAAATTATTATTTTCATCCATAATAAATTGTTTCAAATATTTTTACTTCATTTTTTACATTAGTATTTTAGGCTATTTGCACAACCTTGCATTATTAACCTATATTTTACAACTTTATTGCATTTGTCATTTTATTCAAGGTAAAAATAATATTTTATATTTTTTATAATCTTCTACTATTATTTTAAGGTATTAATTTGCATAAATAACATTTTATGTATTTATTTAACTATTTTATTAAATTATTTCCCTTTTAATCTCTTATTTAAAAAGCTGGCCCATCCTTTTGAGCGATTTTCAGACTAAACATACCCAACCCCCTGGCCCAATCCTCAAGCCCAACCCCAAGAAACCCCAATAAGCCTACCCAGTCCAAAACATGATTCAACTCTCCTCAAATCTCAGTCGTTGATCAAAACCGATCAACGGCTCACAACACTCCACTCCCTTTCCTTATATCCCTACCCCAAAACCGTAGAGACCATTCCTTTTCCCCAGCTACCCTCACACGCTCTCATCTCTCAAACCTAAACCCTAGCCGCCTCACTCAAATCCCAGCCCGAATCTGATATTACATGGAAATAATCCATTATTCCTTTCCTTTCTTGCACATACATAGATACTTACCATCTTTTGAACGTTACAAGTACTGGGTACTTGATTATTTATAGAAGCTGAGTCGTTGGTATTCGTTTGACTCCGATTCTGTATCATCTTTATATTTATGACCTGATACACTCACTATCAAACCCCATGGCTTCGATTGAGTGAGAGTTTTAACATTTTTGTTCCTCGTCTGAACTAGGGTTTCTTGGATTTGCCCTAAAACTGATTCTAATTGATTTTTGCATGCTATATTTTCTTTATTTGTGTTCAATCTGCTGTATTTCCTTATTTTATGTGTTGATCTTTACTACTATATAAATCCCTCCCCAGTCCCCTTTGAAACAGACTTTTAATCAGGAGGTTCACTAAAAACTAAAGGCTGTCACTCTATTATTCTCTCATTCTCTTATTCTATACTTTGGCTTTTGGCCGACCATCGGAATTCAATTTTTCAACTTTTCTTGATGTGAGCACCGCCCGGGGTTCGTTTGAAGCCTTTGGAAACTCTGACGCACTAAGATTCTGGGTTCTATTGCTCTTTCCTGACGTTCGGAGTATTGTGGAGTTTGTTCTTTCTTGTTTGTCTATTTGGCAAGTGATAACTGGTAAGTTTCTTAGCTTTTTGCAATTTTATTCTTCTGTGTTCATGATTTGCATATTCATAACTCTAATAATTCATGACCTAATGTGTTTCTAGACCATCTCTATGTGCAACCTTGTTGGCATTGAACTCGTTTTGAGATCTAAACTTCTTTAGCATTTGAGTTTACCTATAACTGCCAGTTCTGAGATATGTTTATGCTTAACTTGAATAATTTGGAGTCTCTTACGTTCTTTTAGCCTAATGTGTTGGTACATGAATGTTTACATTTGCTGCTTGGCATGAGTTTGCTTCCCTGCTTTGTTCTGTGATCCTGTAATGAGTGACTCATATCTATAATGTGTCCTAATCTATGTTAAGACCTTCACTCTAGCTATGACCTGCTCCCATCTTAACGTGTGTTTCCTTATAATGTTTGATACTGTTTTGTCTTAGTGATATAAGTTGGCATGTCTACTTTCTGGTGTTGTGATGAATATTCAACATAATTTGGACCCCCTAGGCTTTAAATCCTTTAAGTTAGTGCTCTACTTTAGACTTGTTTGGCATTGTGCACCTTTGGATGTTAATCTTGTAGTCTCAAAAAATCTGATTCCCCAGCTTCTTACAAAATGTTTTCTGCCCAATATGCTAAGTGTTTGAACTTGTGATATCAACTTGTCCTTTGAGTTTTTGTTGATTCTCTTTGCTTGTATGTTCTTTGTTTAATCACCCCTACTATGTCTGCTTCTAAAATATAAGTGCACCTCTTCAAATTCTATCACTTGATCACTGTTCTCTCACTCTCATTTGTTACCTGCACTATTTTAAATCTATTACTCTTGGCCGGCTGAAAGCAAAGGCCGCCAAAACTCTCTCTATTGACCTCCCTAGTGTGAGCACTGCTCGGGGTCCATTTGAGACCCTTGTGAACTCTGACACACTAGGATTTGGGGTTCTTTGATCACTCTCTTTGCTACTGGAACTTGAGCTGTCTCTGGCATTTAGCTTTTCTTCCTCACATTATTTGTATAATCTACAAACTGATTTTTATAAGTGATTTTCTATGTAATTCAATATTTGGGTCATATAGTCAATTTGTGACTGTTT
The DNA here is from genome assembly GCA_000715115.1 of Nicotiana otophora. Classification (NCBI taxonomy): domain Eukaryota; kingdom Viridiplantae; phylum Streptophyta; class Magnoliopsida; order Solanales; family Solanaceae; genus Nicotiana; species Nicotiana otophora. The sequence continues at coordinate 12,203 of AWOL01S0337375.1, read as the reverse complement.
GGTTTGGCTTGAGTTCCTCTATGACTTTTGGGATGTGCTGATGGGCATTGTCCTCTGTTTGTATATGGGCATGATATTTGCGAAGAAGGAGTTTGTTAAAGGCCCAGGCAATACTGGGTATCTCCTTTGGGTCTGCTGTAGGACTACTATAATTTCTTGTATAATATGTGTACTTATATTCCTCATCTGGTCTATAATAATTTTGTAATAAACAATTGGGGTGTTAGTGAAATTGGAGAAACGGTATGTTCTAATGTTTGCATGAAAGGATAGAAAACATGCCTATAGGGTTCGTATGATTTACTTGTTATTTTATCCAACCTGCCATATATGCTATTTAAATTTCCATGCACACTAGTAGAAATCATGCCATTAGGGGAATCACACACTCACACAACTTGTTTACTATCAAAGCATGAGTTTAAGTACTCTATTTATTACCATGTCTACTGCTATGTGTCACTAGACATCATGCCTATAGGGAATAAATGCCAATAACCATCCTTCAATTTGCATAATGGCAGCATGTTCATTAGATACCATGCCTATAGGATTATACTAGCTTATGCTCTACTGGTCCTCATCTATATATCATGTCCATAGGTTCTTAATTGACTCATCAACTACTGTTATATCTATCGCTTGCCTAGAAAACATGCCTATAGGGATGAAGTGTTACAGAATCAGTTTTCAACTGCTAACTATTAGAACCTAGCTATAAAATACTGCTACTTGCTTAGAAAGCATGCCAATAGGATCAAACACGAGTAATTATGAGTATTCCCAATGGTTTTCATTCCCCCTATTGCGTAAATCACTCAGATACCATGTCTATAGGTTTTCATAACTTCTAATCTGTATAAACAGCATAACAGTACCAAATACTCTTAAACTGAGCAGTTGTTTAGAAACCATATCTATAAAGCTTAATCACTTCAATTTGCCACAATTCTGAAACTGTCTAGTGCCTAATATAGAAATCTATTTGCATGCAGTTGTTGTTTAAGTGTAGAGTCTAACTTGAGCCTTTAACTAACACGAACCCGCTTGAGGTCTCAAATCACATCCAACGTCAAAACTACAAATCGCCCCATGAATCAAACTTATATATTTTCAAATCTTCTAACTTCTAAAACTCGCGCCGAAACATATCATATCAACCTGGAATGACGCCAAAATTTTCATGCAAGTTCCAAATGACATAACAAAGCTAATCCAACTGCCGAAATTGAAATTCGACCC